>QLTV01001802.1:176825-198256 GCA_003457575.1 Thermophis baileyi | reverse complement strand
TCTATTCTATTCTATTCTATTCTATTCTATTCTATTCTATTCTATTCTATTCTATTCTATTCTATTCTATTCTATTCTATTCTAAATAATATTTGAACCTAGATTGATTGTTACATTAATCTAGCTAACTGACACCCACCACAAATATTGAATTGTCATGACACAGCTGGAGAAGCAATGTTAATTAATAGAGAATATAAAATAAATAGAATGCCATAATGCACATTTTATTATTTATAATATAGAAAGAGTATGTTGTTTTTATTGCACCAAACTAATCCGTTTCTCCTCTAGAACCTAATACAATATATGGTAACAGTAATTTATGATGTGTTATAATGCACAAAGGCTGGCTTATCTATTATGCAAACCACAATATTGTTTATTTGGCATTGATTTTATAAATAAAACAAGTTTAATATAAGATCATCTAAGATTTTGATTGAGTAAAACTGTTTTTATTATGATTCAATCTAACACTTATGATTTGTAAACCATAATATAAATCAGACCCAACAAGAGATTTTTCAGTGGTTATCTGTGAAACAGTGGTCTTCAGGCTTTAGATAGGGCTGGGCAACGTTTGGCAGTTTAGATTTTGTTGCATTGCATTGCAACTCCTATATAACAGCCCTGGGGGTGCAATGGTTAGAATTCAGTATTGCAGGCAAACTCTGCCCACAGCCTGGAGTTCAATCCTGATGGGGCTCAAGGTTGACTTAGCCTTCCTTCCTTCCAAGGTCGGTATAATGAGGACTCAGACTGTTAGGAGCAATATGCTGGCATATGCTGGTAAACTGCCCAGAGAGTGCTGTAAAGCACTATGGGGTAGTATATAAGTCTAAGTACCATTGCTATATATCCTTGACATCAAGTGTATGGCAATCAAGAAATTTAGACATCAGGGAAACTATACATAGGTTTATTAACACTAATGGCTAACAATAGCATAAGGCTGTAAAACAGTTCTACTTGCTTATTTATACTAATAATCTAAATATACTTTCTAATAAGAGTATACTGTACTGAAAATTAATTTTAAAGAAGTTGGTTGTGATTTGGCTACTGCTTTTAGTTTGGAAAGATATTCTAGCTTGCAGAGTTTGTATGTGCCTATTGACTAGACTTTTCAGAAGGCTGTATTGACCCTTGCAAGAGAAAATTGAGTTTTACTTTAACCCTGTAAAATGATCTGTGAATGCAGTCATTGTGGTCTTTAAGTCGAGGCATCATGTGATTGGACCTGATTTTTCAACACTTTTGCAATGATCATTAAGCGAACATTGCAGTCATTAAGCAAATCAATTTTCCCCAATGGGTGGGGTTTTTTTTGGTTTTTTTGCTAAAAATCCGTAGTAAATGCCAGAAACTGGCAAAAAGTCAAAGTGTGGTCATGTGTCCACAGAGCACTGCAAACAGTCATAAAGTTGTGATCATGTGGCTGCATTCTGTTTTTACGGCCATTCTAACTTTGAAAATGGGTCATAACTAGCTTTTGTGGAAGCTCTGTTAAGTGACTGGTTGTAAGTTGAGGCCTATTTTGCAATTGTTTTCTTTGCTTTACTTTGGTTTTTGTGACTCAGTTCCTTGCTCAGATTGGAAAATAGCTACAGCATAGAGCCTGCTTCAGCTTCTGCTTGGACTAATTCGCCTTGTTCCAAGTGGAAGTCTAAAGTGCCAGTTTTGCAGGCAGATTGAGGAGACAGTGAAGAAAACTTTTCAGTTGCTATGGCTACTACTATCAATTATTCAGAAGACCCAAACCCAACACTTTAATATACCTTATGCTTAACCAAAAAAAACCCTCCAAGAAGTGTTATTTATTTACTTATTTATTTTAAAGCTATTCTTTGTGCCATAATGAGGGAGGGAACCAATTTGCAGAAGATGCCCTGTATGAAGTGACAGAAATAAATAACCGCAGTTGGCAGTGCAGAAAGCCAGAGTTTCTCAATTAGTCTCAGGGGGTTAAACTAAAAACCAAGCAAATGTTTAAAATGCAAAAGAGCAGATCCTCAGGCGAAAGAGCCAGCTGTAGGAAAAGAAAAATACTTTACTGGACAAGGACATAGAAAGAAAGGAGAATTAAACGAGGCTGCCTGGCAACAGGGAATGCAAGTCAGAACAATTCTTGACTTTCATTAGTAGGGCTGCAAAGCCTACAGATGTACTGTGGCCATTCTATTTTTTTTTAATCAAATAGATGACAAAAGCTTGGCTTTATCTGGTTTGCAGGTTCATTGATTCCATTCCTCCACATTGCATACTCTGTGTACAATAAATGCAGTCCTCAGACCTTCTCTCAAGATTGGACTTTTATTGAAAGGTTTTCCACCCTCAACTGTTTAAGGCTCTCTTTTTCCCTGAGTCTACTCGACATCCCTCAGGATGCACAAATCTTTTATGCTTGGCTGCTACTTTTATTATTTGTGTGCCTCTGCCATAATTGTGCTGATGCTTCAGTGATGTTGGTATGAAACAATTTTTAATTAAGAATGATCCAGGAAGAAGCAGACAGATGGGTGGGTAGAAAATAAGGAGATAGGTATGATACATAATATTTGGTACCTGAAAAATAAGTATAACATTTGGGAAGAGCTTGCATCTATATATGCCACTTTCTTTAAATTACAGAAATGTTGCGCTGTCTTGTACTAGCTGTCATCCATGAATAGGTAGACCTATTCACATGAGATAGGTGGCTGGAGCTATGAAGCAGCTAAAATGCCCTTCTTCAGCACACTATTGAATACCTTGACCTTGAAGATGTGGCACAATGCAGAATTGCACCCCCAGTTTCTGGAATGGTTTCTTACACAGCAAAGAAATATTTGCACAGAAATTGATTTTGTGCAGTTTTCTTAATTTTGGTTACTGTTTTTAAAATATGTATGGGAATGTAATATTATTTCATCAGCTTCTTGACTAATTAGCTTTAGAAGATAGTAATGGAGAGAAGAGTTCATATATCCATTTGTTGTAATGAGAACACAGGGTTGAATCAGTCTGGACAAGGATGCTTGGGACTAAACTAACGTCCTCTGGTTGATACGGGTAGTTGGGTTAACTATGTTATAATTGCATATAATACAATATTTCCAGCTGACCCAATTAGGTATGAGAATAATACTTTGGAGGAAAGGGGAAATACCAGAATGTTTAGACTATAGTACATTTTCTTTTCACTCTAATTAATAAGAAGCATTAATCAGCCCTGGTCCTAATAAAAGCTACAAATATTAGAATTTCTATGCATAAATTATGTGAAAGAAAACCTGAGGAATGATGGGAAGAGACCAAAGATGTCTTGAAAACTGAACTGGGAAAAATATTCCCAACATTTTGAGGAGGAAAAATTCCAAGTAAGATGGGGAGTAAAATCCTTGGATAAAAGGATGAACAATGATTGAACACAGATTTCCAATGTAAAGCCAAAAAGAACCTGGAAAAGTACCTCAATCAAACATGTCAACAATTAAATACATTTAATGAAAAAAGAGATCGTTTGAAGGATCAGAGAAATCACAAGAAAATTTACAGCTAAGAAAAGTAATAGACCAGATCTCCCAGTAGCAAATGAGGCAAAAAGAAGACATAAAGTCTGTAGCACAAGTGGGATTTTAGAATGACAGAAACATTTGTCAAGAGAGAATATATTCAAGAACCAATTCCTCTAAAAAACGAGGTATGACAGGTAATAGACCACCTGTCAAATAGGCAAGTACCAGGTACAGATGAATTACCCACTGAACAATTTAAAACTGCAGAAGCAGCAGTAAAACTGCATCTAACCACAGTTCAAATATGTCCGGACAACAACTTTCATTTTTTTAAAGATGCTGCTTTCATTTTAATACCAGGCTTTAAGGATATGATTCTATTCCTCTTGTCCCTGATCAGCCTCTTCTACCGCTATTCTGCTCTTGTTTCCCTAAACAGCTGGATACAGGGGTGTTTGAAACATAAATAGATGAAACAGTAGTGTGTGAAGTAAGGTGTCCATGAAATAGTGCAACAGTGAAATAGCATAATACTGACAAAGTGTCTCAGTGGAACACACTGAAATATTGCAATATTGAAATGATGACAACAACCACATCCACACAAACATAACCCACTGGTTCCTGAACAGAGGAATCTATAAAGAAAGGAATGGAAAGAAATTTTAAGTAAAAGTGCTCAACTCTCTTTTTTATTCTAATCTGCCTCTATGTAAAAATTTCATTTTAATCTGCATCTATGTAAAAATTTAATTCAGGTGATGTTACCATGTTACAGGATGTAGGAGAGTAGCTTACAGGAAGGAATCAGGAGATGACAGATTTTTGTTGCAGTGCCATGATTGGCAGGAGTTTTTCCCATCAGCTCATAACACGCAAGGAGGGCAGCAAAATTGGAGGAATGGATCTTCCTCAGTAAAGCTTCCACCTACTGATTATTCTATTATTCTAGCTCCTGAGCGTAGGACAAAAACCAATTGCAAAAGGAAATCCAGACTTGAAATAAGGAGTAACTTCCTGACCATGAGAACTATTAAGTAGCAACAGTTTTCTCTCCTGGCGTTATAGATGCTTCATCACTGCAGGTTTTCTACAAAGGTTGAACAGCCATTTGTCTAGGATGGTATGAGGATTCATGCGCGGGGCATAGGTTTAGAGCAGAAGATCTCCAAGGTTCCTTCCAATCATATGAACCAATCAATCACTTTGCTGCACTCGTCAGAATCAGAATAGACACAATAGACAAAATGAGGATTAGCAAGGGGAGGTACATGAAGTTCATGTCAATATAATTTACTGCTAACTCAAATATGGTAGCTAGCAATTTAACTCAACAGTGGGGGAAGATCCTAGCTCAGAAAATAAAGAGAATGTGTTGAGACTGGAAAAGATTGGTGCATATACTGAAGACAGAAAAAGCAAGTACATGCAGTTGCATTAATTCCTCATCTGAGTAAAGCCCTGTTTAACACCCTATATAGAAGAACAGACCCAAACACTGACAGAGAAATCCAAATAAGTAGGCAGGCTTAAGCAAAAGACAGATGGACACAAGTGAGATAGCTAATATACTATCAGGTGAATAAGAAAAAGAACAAGAGAATATAAAAACGCAGGTGACCTTTGATTCTTGATTGATTTTTGAAAGGGCTTTTACTGAATAGATCATGCCAGAATGATCTAAACCTAGAAGAAGATACATAAGATGCTTAGCCAAGGTAATGAAAGACAGTACATTTTAGTGAAAGTGAAAATCAGAATAGTTGCATAGCAAAGTTTCTGTCCCCACCCCCACCCCCAATGATAATGTGAAAGATGGACATGAAGAAGAGTTTATCCCTGGCCAAATATTGTTCCCTTGTGACAGGGGTCTCCAACTTTGGCAACTTTGAGACTTGTGGACTTCAATTCCCAGAGTTCCTCAGCCAACTGGCTGAGGAATTCTGGGAGTTCAAGTCTTAAAGTTGCCAAGGTTGAAGACCCCTGCCTTGAGATGATGATCAGCAAGCCAAAACCCAACACTCTGGGCATGTGAGCAAGCTGATGATAGACTAGAAAAATATTAGGCCTGGCAAATTCAAAGGAAATAGAAGACGGGAGAGACAATGGAGAAAGTAAATAAACAGGATGAAAAAGACTACTGAAATCTCCCTGGAAGAACTATGAGTGACTTTAAACAATATCAGGATGGCAAGTATTTATCCCTGCAGTCACCAGGGGTCGAAGCCAACTCAGTGACAAGGAATGACTTTTCAACAAGCTAATTTTAAAAATGTGTGTCACTCGTTGACTGCTGTCATCCCTGTTAAATCAATATTTTGTTATTTATGCCACTGTTTCAAAATTATGCTGCTTTATATTTGAGAGATTCTAGTATGAGTCACAACTACACAAGGAAATGAATTGAAAAATACAAAGCATACATTCTGGCACACAAGGCCCAGGCAAGGAATAGCATATATCCATAGGAAGCACTAGCTTGAAAGATCTTCTAAATTCTCCTTTCTAATCTTTGATCATATTATCTGATTAGATTATTTTATCCACACATACTGTCAATACACAATCTCTCTTGTAAAGCCATAGTGCATAACAAAAGACTAGAGGAACAATCCAAAATGAGAAAGAAAAGAAGGAGGATGATACTTAGGTACAGATAAGAGTAATGAAAACAAAACTAGGAAAAGAAAAATTGGTGGGTGGGCAGACAACAGAAATTGCTAAGAGCAAGAACAAGATATTAAGAAATAAAGTGAAATACAGCTTTGATATGGCAAATGACCTTGGGAGAAGGGCAAAGCACTCTCCAGCTAGACCAGTGTTTCTCAACCTTGGCAGTTTTCAGATGTGTGAACTTCAACTCCCAGAATTCCCCAGCCAGCATCACCAGCATTGCTGGCTAGGGAAATTCTGAGAGTTGAAGTCCACACATCTGAAAGCTGCCAAGGTTGAGAAACACTGAACTAGACAACTGAGGAAGTTTCAGGTTCACCCTGATTAGTGGCAGCCTATTGTAATTATCTTATACTAGGAAGTCCTGGTATAAGACCACCATCCACTCTGCCTCAAGAGATTCGCTAGGAATGATGGCAATGAAGCTTTCTGGTAACTGTAGTCTGAAGGGAGCCCAACTAGAGATGACTGATCTAAGTCATAATAGAAGAAAATAAGAAAAATAGACTATTTTTACATGTTCAGATGATGGACATATCATTAGTTAAATCTGGAGAATGACATTCTAGTTCACTGAAATGAATGAGAATCAGGAATTAGGCAGAGAGAGCTTTCTGTCTGAGATGTGCAATATGGTTCAAATACACACATACACATGAACTCCTGCACAAAAGCAGACCACAGACCTGCTTGACTTTGGTTTCCGACACCCAATAATTTAATAAACCTCAGCAAGCCAAACTCTGATCATCTGAGTTAAATGATCTCTTCTCTATTACAAATGACTTTTCCCATCATTAGAGCACGGCAACAGGAAAAAGATGTGTTTAAATGTTGTATCTTCAACTTCAGTTAAGAAATTGTTATTGAACTCAGTATTTTAAAAGCCTTCCCAAAAATGTCAGAAAGAAATAAGCAAATCAACTAATAAACTGTCAGTTCCTATTGGCCTCTCCTTTCTTCCCCACTGACATTCTTTGGTTATATATTACAAGTATGCCTTTTTGATGATATATGATGCTAATCTGTCAAGGAAGCACCATCAGTCAGATGATGTACTAGAATAAATGCATCATTAAAATACAATATGATACAGGTATATATTATTCAACAATCCAAGATGGGATTCAGGCCAGATTAACTTCGTAAATCAAAGCTGCTGGAATCCAAACATAAAATAGAATTAAGAATTAAGATAAATTTGTACTAAGAACAAGAAGCACATATAGCAATAAGGCTGTTTTTTTAAGCAATTTGAATTAAGTAATGAAAATAGCTTTTATTACAAATGTTTCTTCTAGAAAATAAGAATTACAAAGTTTATTACTGAATGCAAATGGAACAATATCCTCCAGTGGCATAAAAATAATGGTCCAAATAAAGAAAGCTCAAAGATTTGCAGAAACCTTGCAACTTTTTTTTCCTAAAGTGTACCTAATCTCTCTTTCTGTTTTTAAAAATTAAAACTAACACCTCCATCTTTAAGAAGATTAAGTACCATAAATCTTTGGTTGGTATGTTCTCACAATAAAATACTTCAGGCTTGGGTGACAAGCCAATCAGTCAACTCCTATCACAACCAATGGATCAACACTTATTTGATCTGAAAAAAGTGGACCCTGCACTTGCAGGAAAAACAATAAGAAAAAAAATATCAGTTTTTAATAAAATTAAATACTATAAATCTTTAGTTGGTATGGTCTCACAATAGGATACTAGCAGTGGTGGGTTGCTGCCGATTTGGACCGGTTCGCCCGTACCGGTGGTGGAAATTTGCAACCTGCTCGCCGAACCGGCAGTGATGGCTGGCTGTCCATGCCCCCAAACTGGTCTTCCGGTCACCGCAGCTGGCAAAGAACCCTCTGCGCATGTGCAGAGGCTTCTGCGCATCCGCAGAGGGTCATTCCCCCGACGTGACATAGGCGCGCACTTTCATCGCGATGCAAACCGGTAGGGAAGGTAAGTGGAACCCACCCCTGGATACTAGTGAATAAAATGTAATAATACCATTGCAATGTCAAGGAACATTTAATTTTTTTATATTGGCCAACCAAATGCTTTTGAGGTGATTGCAAACAAAACGTGGAGATATACTTCTCTCCCACCATTTTGCCCTTGAGATCAGCATTTGGAGCCATACTTCCCCCAGCACAGAAATAACATTGAGATTTCAAGATCAATATCCCTTGATAAAATTGTCCTTCATGAACTTATTTAATCTAACTTCAAGTCATTTAAGTTCATGGCCATCACTGGATATTATGGTACACTAAAATGTCATAGAATGGAATAGGATAGGATAGGATAGGATAGGATAGGATAGGATAGGATAGGATAGGATAGGATAGGATAGGATAGGATCGAATAGGATAGGCTAGGAATGGAACAGAATAGAATAGAATAGAATAGAATAGAATAGAATAGAATAGAATAGAATAGAATAGAATAGAATAGAATAGAATAGAATAGAATAGAATAGAATAGTTTTATTGGCCAAGTATGATTGGACACTCAAGGAATTTGTCTCTGGTGCATACACTCTCAGTGTACATACAAACAAGAAAGTAATATAATCTTAAAATGCCAATAAGAGACAGTAGTAGAGAAGATGAGAATGATAATGGCATCCAGTCACAAATTATAGAACTATATTGTGCAGATATGGTATGAACCAATTTGAAATTCCTTAGTTTAATGTACATTTTGAATGCTGCAAGTTATTAATAGGAATAATATGAGATAGCATAAGTAGCAGGGCAAGGTACTATATATAAACAGAGAGTAAACCCCATACTCACTAGCATTGATGGTTTTCTAATTGGTTGTTTGCAAGAAAATAAATAGCTTAGAGAGCACCAAGGACTCCACAATTCAACCTTTGAACTATACAGTATATATTCTCTTCTATTGTGATCTACAGTATATACCTGCTTGATATAAGACTGGAAAGTTTCACAAAAATTAATGTGCTCCAAACTTCTGTGAAATGGAATGGGTTCTACTAGAAGAGGGACTTAATTGTGGGGGATCTACTGTAAAGCCTAATTTAGTCCTCTGAGCCTGTCTAAATGTTGTATTCAACAGATATCAACATAGGTTATTTACCTGCTGTTACAAAATTTATTTCTTGCTTAATTTATAGGCTTTCTCTTGGTACTCAAAATAGAGAATCCTTTGAACTCAAAGCTGTTATCATCACAAAAATTCCAACCATGTCAGTGTAAGAATGGACCTAAGAGTGGTGAAATCCAAATTTTTTTACTACCGGTTCTGTGGGCGTGGCTTGGTGGGCATGGCAGGAGAAGGATACTGCAAAATCTCCATTCCCACCCCACTCCTGGGGAAAGGATATAGCAAAATCTCCATTCCCACCCCACTCCTGGGGGAAGGATATTGCAAAATCTCCATTCCCACCCCACTCTGGGGCCAGCCAGAGGTGGTATTTGCCGGTTCTCGGAACTACTCAAAATTTCTGCTACCGGTTCTCCAAACTACTCAAAATTTCCGCTACCGGTTCTCCAGAACCTGTCAGAACCTGCTGGATTTCACCCCTGACCTGCACCTTAACTCTTGATGCTGGCTTCAGCTCTGATCCCACAGATTGTAAAATTGCAGGAGAAATATTTCAACATGTTCTCATCTGTATCCTCCAAATTGTTAATCAACTTAGTCTATAAGTAACTGCAGCTTCCAGATCCCAGTTCCCTGGCATAGGCACTGGAGAAAGTTGGGGAATCTTTTTTCAGTTGCTTGAAGAGTCCCATTAACTTCAATAATTCAACTCCTTAAAGGAGTTTCATCTAAGCTCAGTGTAACTCCTCACTAAACCTTCTTTATAACCCGGTTCTAGAAAAAAGAAGGTTATATATAATAAGCTATTGAGAATATAGACAGCATGATTGCTTGAACTTTTTCCATTTTTTTTAAATAGGAGGGATCTCTATTCTGTGTGATGAAATAACTTGTTGCATCTATGTTTTTGCTTTCCCCTCATGTTGCATCTGTATGATTTCATGTGTGTCATGTGTGTGTGTACTGGGATGCAAAAGGTAAACTGCATTGCTTTAGGTCAGAGGTGGGGAACTATGGCCCTTTTATGACTTGTGGACTTCAACTCCTAGAAATGATGGCTCAGGAATTCTGGGAGTTGAAGTCCACGAGTCATAAAAGGACCATAGTTCCCCACGCCTGCTCTAGGTCAAAGGTCCTAAAGGGAGGGGCCTAGAAGGGAGAGGTCACCACAGAGATGCATTGTGGGATTTTTCCCCCCCGATATTTTTCCTTCGCAGCCCCGGTCAGATCTGACCCATTTTCAAACTCAGTCTTTCTTTTTTCCAGTTTCTTTCTCTGGCACTAAGTTTGGTATCATTCCATTCAAGTTTTGGAGAGTTATCCAGACAGACAAAGATCTCAGCAAATTTGCATAATTTCTTTCCAACTTCTTGTTAGATTGGAAAGAATAAAAAGGAGGTGCTGGAGCTTTTTTTATTTCAAGATGTAGGACTTGGCAAATCCTTGTGAAATACTCCAAGAAAAACTGTTGAGATAACCTAGCCATCATTGTCTGTCATAAGGACTTCTGTTTTAAGTAATATATAATAATGTAGTAATATATAATGACTATTACTATTACTTAGTATAGTAATATTAAATAGCATAGTAATATCAGGGGTGAAATGCTCCTGGTTCGCTCATGCCTGTCGGTCGCCGTAGAGCCAGTCACCACGGTAGCACGAGGCGCCGCCCACCCGCCTGGATGCCATCATTTGGGTTCTTTTACCCTCTGTGCATGCGCAAAGCGTTCTGTACATTCGCAGAGGGTAAAAGAACCCAAATGGCGGCAGTCCGGGCGGGTGGGCGGTGCCTCGCGCCACCTTGGCAACCGGCTCTATGGCGACCGACAGGTACAAGCGAACCGGGAGCATTTCACCCCTGAGTAATATAGTAATAAAAGCTAAGTTGGGGGTGACACAGAAAACAAGGAGGGAGAATTTGACATGCATCAGTAAAAATGAAACCAGTAAAATCAATCTAAGTTACTTCCTTCAAGGGACTATTACATTTGAGAACTTACACATAATTTCTTGGAGAGAGAGAGAGAGAGAGAGAGAGAGAGAGAGAGAGAGAGAGAGATTTCCAGCTACTGATCTGAAAGCAATCCCCTTTTCACACACCCAATGGCCATCTGCAGTTTGAAACTGACTGGGCTACAAGTTTGGCCCATGTTTCTGGAGTAGCTCGTGTAGAGAAGGGAGGGAAGAGTGGAGATCTGAATTGGTGCATCTATTTTAGTCCCACTGTAAGGTTGAAAGCGGGAGGGAGGGAGGGAGGGAGAGAGACCAAGAAAATATTTTTGATCTCCTGCCTAGATGTTGCTAGGTGGACCCAGACTAAGAACAAAGTATTCTGAACCTAAAATTAATGCATGATTAAACACACATTTTGAACAGACTTAAAAAAACCCCCATAAGTTATTTAAAAGGCCTGGATGAATAAAAAGTCATTTATCACTGAATCAAGTCACTGAACCAATAACAAAAATGCCATCAGGCAAGCTGTTCTGGGAAGGGGAAGGCTGTTCTATAATCAAGATGACACTCCTGAAAAGTTCTTTCCCAACTACAAATCTCCTGATCTGGGGAGTCCAAATGAAGCAGACCTTCAAAATATCCTAAAAGCTGCTGATCTATTCAGGCAAAAGGCAATTTGGCAGTGCAAATAGGGGCTAACTCACTCACCTTAGAACAATATTCTCAAACCTGGTGCCCTCTAGTACTGGTTGGATTATAAATCCTAGAATTTGTAACCTATATGTTTTTTTTGTAATTTGAGACCAATGTAGCTGGGCACCATCAGAGTGGAGAAGGAAAAAGTTACATAATCATTTACTGTAACTTTAACAGATCATGCCTCTGATGTCTAGCCTAGGCTACATAAACAAATAAAATTTCATTACCCAGATAGAATCAGAGATTAATTCCACCATCAAGGTGAATCAAGGATCAAGCACATTATTTTAAACTTCTTAAGTGAAAATATGAATGTTACCTATAATTCTTCCAAAAGCATACTTACAGTAGGTACACATTTTTCTGTTTTTCATGCTGTGGCACCATTATTTATAAAGTTCTGTAGCTCAGGAGCAATGGATTGAGATCAGAACTTGTGGAGAATTAGAATTTAACAGGAAATAACAGAATAATAAAGTTGGAAGGGATCTAGGAGGTCTTCTAGTCCAACCCCCTGCATAAGGAGACCCTATACCATTCCAGACAAGTGGCTGTCCAGTCTCTTCTTAAAAGCCTCCAGTGATGAAGCACCCACAACTTCTGAAGGCAAAGCTGTTCCACTGGTTAATGGTTCTCACTATTAGGAAATTTCTCCTTAGTTCTAGGTTGCTTCTTATAAAGCTTCACTCTGCTCGTTTTCGCTTTGATCAGAAGAGGTTAGAACAGGGGTGAAATTCAAAATTTTTCCCTGCCGGTTCTGTGGGTGTGGCTTGGTGGGCGTGGCAGGGGAAGGATACTGCAAAATCCCCATTCCCTCCCCACTCCTGGGGGAAGGATATTGCAAAATCCCCATTCCCTCCCCACTCCTGGGGGAAGGATATTGCAAAATCTCCATTCCCACCCCACTCTGGGGCCAGCCAGAGGTGGTATTTGCCGGTTCTCCGAACTACTCAAAATTTCCGCTACTGGTTCTCCAGAACCTGTCAGAACCTGCTGGATTTCACCCCCGGGTTAGAACCATCTATACATTTTACAGGCACCTTATTTCACATTATTATTATTTTTAAGCAAAGAATACAATATGCAGTGTTCAGTAGATGGGATTAATTTCCTAGATGGCTGAGAGAGAACATGGAGGAAATAGCTTAGTGTTGACAGCAATTCAGCATCTGCTTCACAGGCCCTATATAATTGCAGAGTCTGTAGCTTGTAATTACTATCAAAGGATATTTCTGTTGATTTATCATTTTCTGCAGACATTTGGATCAGCAGAAATTTTGCATCACTAACTGGTTTTAACTGAATATTATCTGTGAATTATAGATCCTGGAGAATAACAGTGAAGTGTTCACACTTGTACCAACTGCTCATTTGCCAATCACTAAATTTTATCCAGCTGTTATTTTAAACCATCTGTTATTGTACTGTCTAGCAGACATTAACATTCAGAAGTGATTGGGTCATTTTAACACTGCATTCTCTTTAATAGTAATTTTTATTAAAAATGATGATTACAATGATAACAATACAAACTAAAAAATAAAAGACTAAGAAGAAAAATAGAAAAATATATTACTTCCCCCCTTCATCACAAGTATTAACAATTTAAATAACTTATCACCATCTCCTAAAATACAACAAATGATTTCTTCTTTCCATATGAGGACCCAGATTGTTGGGGGCAATATGATGACTCTGTAAACCGCTTAGAGAGGGCTGTAAAGCACTATAAAGCAGTATATAAGTCTAAGTGCTATTGCTATATCCTATCTCTTATTTATAAAGAAATAATATAAAGAAATTATTAAAAACTCATTTCATTAAGCGTTATCAGAGATAACAACCAGAGGTGGGTTCCTCCCGGTTTGGACCGGTTTTCCAGAACCGGTAGTGACACAATAACATCACGGATCCGGTTCGGTCGGTGCCGGTCCGTGGGCGCCGCCATCTTTTTGGGGGGATTTTTTTTGGAATTTTTTTGGGTGAATTTTTATTTTTTTTTTTAGATTTTTTTCCGGTTTTTTTTCCTTCTGCGCATGTGCAGAAGCTGAGTTTCCGGCACTGTGCATGCATCACCATCTTGTTTTTGGCTTTTTTTGGGGGGAATTTTTTTATTTTTTTGCACTGCGCATGCGCGTGCACGCAAAGCGTGCGTGCCCACGAGGCGCGGCCACGCAGCATGGGAGGAAGTGAACCGGCAGCAAGGTAAGTTAGAACCCACCCCTGATAACAACATATCTATTTTAATCTTGATCAAATGAACTAACTTTATATTCCTTTTTTACTTTTAACAATCTTGTTCTTCTTTACTCCCTTCAAATAATGTGTGAAAACTTGATTTCTTTTAATTTTTTCTTTGTCTCGTCTCACAAAATTCTTCAAAGCTTTAACAAGTCTCTTTTGTAAATCCAAATAGGAAAAATACCCTTTTAATTGCTAAGACATCAGCCAGTTGCTTTGTACAATGTAGCATTTTTTTCTATATGATTCTTGTAGCATGTCATTTTTAAATCCATTTTCAGATGAGTTTCATTCTTGCCCAGTAAAACTTGTTCCTCTTCCATAACATCTTTTAAACATAGTCTATTATAGCAGACACTCTTAAAATGAACTTCTCGGTCCATTGTTCAAACGTATCTTTTAATATCAATAGAAGAGAATATTTGTAGCTCAGGGTTGAACTGTGAGGACTTGGTGCTCTCTGGGCTTGGTTGTTTTCTTGCAGATGTTTCATTACCAAACTAGATAATATCATCAGTGCTGCCATATCATTTTCCACCCACTTTTTTGGGCTATTTTTCATCCAGCTATGCAGTGATGATGTTACCTAATTTGGGCACTGAGCATTTATGATGTTATCTAGTTACCTATTATTTTGGATCTGATTTCATATGGGATATTAGCAGAAGAAGAAAAAATAACCTTGAATTCATCTTCCACCCCCAGCTTCAGACTTTACTGTATTCACAATGGCAAAGTGGCAATGTAAACATATCTGAATCTGTCTTTTGGTATTCTTTCCTTCCTCAATCTTAATTCTGTGTTGCTTCTGAAGAGAAGAAAAGCAATGTAAATGCAATCATAATTTCTGCATACTAGCTGGCTAGTGATCTGAGAAAAATGCCCTAAATTTTCCACAAAAGAGACCTAATGGCTTGGCCTCTCAGCGATAGAATTGTTTAATAGAGATGGTGCCTTCAAAGAGCACAGTAAAAGCAGCCACAGTATTTGGGTCAGTGGATCCTGTCTATCAAGAGTGATCCTCCATTAATCTTAAAGCAAAGCAGAGATTGACCAGAAATAGTTGCAGCTTTATGAAGAAGCCCCTCATATTCATTTACTTTCTTGACATTGTCATCTTAATGAAAAATATGTTGAAACATCATTTTTTAAATAAATTGTTGTAGTTGGTGATGAGCAGCAAGAAAGGTGATAGGTGATGTATAATATTTGGAATTTACCATTCTTTCAGGCTGTACAAAATTTATAAGAACATTTAGACATCATTCATCTGTTCTATTTTCCTATGATATTAAGACATCTACTCTCTCTCTCTTTCTACACACACACACACACACACACACACACACACGTGTGTGTGTATCTATATATCTATACACACACATATATACACACACACACACACACACATATATACCCTGTGTTCCCCCAAAATAATACATCCCCTGATAATAAGCCCAATCAAGATTTTGAAGGCCAAGCGCTTATTTCAGGGTTCAAAAAAATATAAGACAGGGTCTTATTTTCGGGGAAACACGGTACACACACACACACACACACAAGTAAATACAGACAATATGATCTGATATAAATTATGTTACATTGACCGAACACAAAACTAAAGCAGCTAATAATGAAAATGTACATAGAATATGAACTCTGAAATTTTGAAATGTACTTGATATTAGGAATGCTTTTTGAAGTATATGATTACAGGTTCACGTTTGATGCCAAAGTAAACAGGCAGGCCTGCTTTTTCCATAGTGGAAGGATGATCATTAAAGTGGCAAATGTAAAGGAAAGCAAGTGTAGAACACTGGGGCAAAAATGTCCTAATTTCACATACATGCTGACGCATCCGCTGAGAGTGGTGAAAGCAATGACTAGTCAGGAAAAGATCTTGGTGGGGTGGTGTAAAGCAAATGACAACATTGATTCAATGTGCAGTGTATCTGGAGAAAGTGCTTTCAAGGCTGGCAACAGTTTGTAAAAGAATTCAAAGTGCTGTCGGTGTTGCAATTCCTGATTGCCACGAAAATAATAATACAGCTAAAAATTTACTACCGTAAAGAACTTCAGAATAAAAAAATACTAAAGGTACCCATTTTTGTTTACAATGTTCCTGTACATAAAGCACTTGCAAAAGTAGCATATAAGGAAGAAGTCCACCATAGAATATTTCATCTTCAATTTCTGGTTTTGTTCTGTATTCAACAAGTACCTAGAGAAGCATTTAAAAATTGTGTCCTTTGGTTCTAAAAGATGGAGCCATTATTTATTTCTCCTGCCTCTATATGTACCAAGATTGCATCTGAGTTTATTTGAAGCCCATATTTTATATTGCCAAGAGTTGTTTTTTTTAAAAAAATATTTTTTTCTCTATTTTATATCAAAATGCTAAATTATAACAGGAGTTGGGGAAGCTCTGGTGAATAGAGAGTGGCATCTAACATTATTGGTGAGGACAAGGCAATACTGCAAAAAATGGGGCTATTCCTGATTTGGAGGAAAATTGTATTTTGCTTTCAAATGAAGCCAAAGTGTGGTGTGCAAAGTGAAAGGACAGGCCTGTGATCTGGAGGAGCTCTGTGGGCTGCACAAACACAGGAAATTTCATTTTGTCCTTTTTCATTCCTTTCAGTTAAAGCCCCCTTAGCAATCTATTAAACTGCCTGTATTCAGCAAAATCTAAATCCTCTACTCTAAATAGGATATAATAGCACTTACATTAAAATTATATTAAAATTAAGTACATTTAGTTGGTCATCTTTCAATTTAATGCTTTTCTCTTTATATCAAAAATTAGAATTTGGGAACAACCTTTCGAGAACTTCTGATTTTTGTGAGCCACATGTGGCACTTGGGCCTCCCTTTGTGCAACTTTAATATAAGTAGTAGTTTCTTCTGCTGTTCAATGGAACATCATTTCATCTCCCTTGTCCACAGCTGCTAATTATTTTAATAGCAATAGCACTTAGACTTATATACCGCTTTACAGTGCTTTACAGCCCTCTCTAAGCGGTTCACAGAGTCAGCATATTGCCCCCAACAATCTGGGTCCTCATTTTACCCACCTCAGAAGGATGGAAGGCTGAGTCAACCTTGAGCCGGTGAGATTTGAACCGCTGAACTGCAGCTAGCAGCTCAGCTGAAGTAGCCTGCAGTACTGCACTCTAACCACTGCGCCACCTTGGCTCAAGTAGCTCCTATAGCAAGATGAAGACCTTGCAGTTGTATAGAAAGGGCTTTGAGACAAGGATCAGACAGGTGGACAGTTTGTCTTTTATACAATCTTTAATTGTAGGAAACACACTGCAGAAATAGAAGAAAGAACAAGGAGTA
This sequence comes from Thermophis baileyi, assembly GCA_003457575.1. NCBI lineage: Eukaryota > Metazoa > Chordata > Lepidosauria > Squamata > Dipsadidae > Thermophis > Thermophis baileyi. The sequence continues at coordinate 180,771 of QLTV01001802.1, read as the reverse complement.
TGGGTTTTCACAACATTTTCATGCTTCTGTTTTTATACAAAGAATCAAATTTAGAATTTTAAATAGCAATTGTAGAGAAGAGCATGACTCTGTCTGTTCTCCAAGTGTGAGTTGTGGATTGAAAACCTCAGGTCATAAATTGGAAAACTGTAATACCAATAGACTTGGATTGAGAAACCTTTCAGTGAGAGAACTATCTTCCTCTCTTAAGAGTAAGACACAAGGCCGCCTGATTTTGAAATCCCAGTCAAATGAAACCATCCTATGTTTAAATTTGCCTCAACTTTCAAAAACTTCCAATTCTTTCATTAGTTTCTTTACAGATGCCAACGGAGCTGACTAAAATGTAGAAAGGGATAGTGGAGGAGGCACAATGAGTTTCCACTGGCCTTGAACAGAAACATTCTCTTCCATTCCAAGCTCATCAGCTAAATAGTTGTATCTCTTTAACAATGCCAGAAGCAACAGAGAGGGACTTGTTTTCTTGTGGCAGATTCAACTTGTCTCTCCCTTCAATCTTGTGTTGACCTTTCTTTCAGTCTTGTGCTGGTTTACCACAGAACACTGTCCTTTTCTCTCAGTTCATAAGAATTGTCTCAGCTCAAAGCAATTCCTCACACCCCCTCAAGTGCTAAAAATGAGCCCGTACCAGCCTGCATTTATGTAACAATTCTCAGCACTAATTTTTGCCCTTCTTAACTACAGCAGGCACTGAAAAGGGAAAATTTCCCTGACAAAATGTAATCTGTTATTGGGCTTCCAGTGAGCATCTCAGATATGTTTTTCCTGCCCTCCAGTGTGCTTAGGAATGCAGATGCTTACAGTTCATGATTCTCATGGCTTCTGAGCCATATCTCTGCATTCTTAATAAGGTACAGTGCTCTTCAGGGGTGGGTTCCACTTACCTTCCCTACTGGTTCGCATCGCGACGGAAGTGCGTTTTGCATGCACGTGCTCGCTTCATTCGCGCGCGCGCTCCCCTGTCACATCGCACAACAGACCTGAAAATGACCCTCTGCGCATGTGCAGAAGCCTTTGCGCATGCGCAGAGGGTTTTTTTGCAAGCTGTGGCGATTGGAGGACCAGTTCGGAAGCGTGGACCAGCAGTCATCGCTGCCGGTTCTGCGAGCGGCGGTATATTTCCACTACCGGTACTAAAGAACCGGTCCGAACTGGCAGCAACCCACCACTGGTGCTCTTGTTTGGAAATCTGGAGAATGAAGTCGGTGATAATAAATAAAAGCTTATCTCATAATATATTTATTAGTCTTTAAGAAGCCACAAGTTGTTTTTCAACACAACAGATTAAGACAGATCCTCTTTAAAAATCACTCCTACATATTTGAACCTTCTCTCTTCAAATGCTGACAGTTTGTAGCTCTGTACACGGTTCTTAACTCTGTGAGAGAGATGGGCAGTTTATAAATATGATAAACAAACAATTCCCAGTTCAAGGAAGAACAAGCAATTATATCGATAGCAATTTTCAGCCCCAGATAAGAGATGAAAATGTCAGGAAATATCTGTCACCTGAATCCATCAAAAAATGTAGCTTTCTTTATTCAGCTAGTCTTAAAAGGTGTCATATGCAGCTAGTACTGTAATGAATTTAGGTAATTTTGTACCCTTTATGTAATTGTCTTATTAATAGTTCCCTTTAGATGGCATGTCTGTTCCTCAAAATGTAAATAATCAGACTTACCTTGTTCATCTTGCCCTGAAGGCCTCCTGAGAGTACCACCAACTCATGCATCTTATTGGTAAACCTACAATTAATATCAAAATGGATTGAAGCCACTTTCCTGGATTTAACAACATTAATCTGTTCTCTTCTTGGCCATTCCCATAAAGCAAACACTGAGGCCAATGAACAGAGAATTTAGGGGTTTTTCTTTTTTCTTTTGAAGGAACCTCTGCGGAATAAAATCCCCCCTGACCAAAGCAGTGCAAAGTTATAATGAGCCAAGAGCATTTAAACAAGAGTGGAGGGGCTGTCACACGTATGTGTGGGCTGATTTCAGTTGTAAAATTTGGCAACTCTGATAATCATGCGTTTTGAGGCTGTGAAAAATAGGCTCTTCTGTGGGAGCAGTGGATTACTGAATCTGAACGGATATGGTTCCCAGTCACCCACACTTTCTATGCCATCATCTGGTCTGTAACTAAGGTCTCTCTCCTTCCCCAAGCCTTCTTTTTCTCAGACTTCTCTGCAAGCCCAACCCCCAACTTTAATTTCACAGCTTGTTTGCAGTCTTAAGGGAGAGTAAACCTAACCCTCTTATTCCCTGTGCCAGCTCTTCTAGTACTGGAAGACTGCCATCATATCTGCCCTAAGCTTTCTCTTCATTAATTGAACATAACCTTGGACCAATATTAAGATTTGTTCTTCTGGAAGAAGTAAAAAGCCAGAAGAACAAATCTTAATATTGGCCAAAGGTTATATTCAATTAATGAAGAGAAGGTTAAGGGAAGACATGATGGCAGTCTTCCTATACTAGAAGAACTATCACAGGGAAGAGGGTTTGGTTTCCTTCACTGTAGGATTTGAGGATCAGGCAAGAGCCAATGAACAGCAGCTTTACAGGAGGGACCTAAATTTGAAATAAGGAGTAATTCCCTGACCATAAAGATATTAAGGAACAGATCAGTCTGCCTTCCTTAAATGCTTCAGCACTGGAGGTTTTTTCTTTCTTTCTTTTTAAAAAAATATTTCATTAAATTTCTACAAAATATGAAAAAACATGTAAAAGGGAGTTAAGGAAAAATGGGAAGGGGAATTTGAGAAGGAATAAGGAAAAAAAAGAGTAACTTCCAACTTTCTGTGATACAATTACAAATATAAAATACATTAACTTTGTGATGTAAATTTCAATATTACACAGTATTATAATCATGAACATTTCTGATAGTCAAAGCTCAAAATTATTGGAGCATTTCTTTTGGTTTCCAGCAAAAAGTCCAAAGTGGTTTCTATGTAGAAACAAAGCTAGAAAAGACTTTTCTCCAGTCAAGGTAGTTAATTTCGCCATATCAGTCAATTCCATTAACTTCACCATTCATTCTGGGAATCTGTAAGTCTTTCCATTTCTATACACACAAAAGTCTTGCTGTTGTTATCATATTGACAATGATCCTGAACTTTTATTTGGATACTCAAGCTGGATGTTGACACATATATTTTTAAAAAGTCCATCGTTTTTGTCCAACTGCTTATTCATCAAACCTAAACAAAAAACCTCCAGTTTCAATTTTAAGAATTAGATCCCAATAACTCTTATCCTTCTTATATATCCACCAAAGGTGATAAAAAGTGCCTTAAGAGTGATTACATTCAGCACTGGAGGTTTTCAAACAAAAGTTGATCTGTGAAAGAAACTCTGCACCAAGTGGAAAATCCAACAGGTTCCTAACAAACCTAGCAGACAACTTTGTTTCCCAAAAAGTAGAGAAGGGAACAAGGGGATCAGCCATATTGGACTTAATTCTCACTAAAAGAGATGAAATGATAGAAGGTGTTGAAGCTACAGGAACCTTGGGGGCAAGTGATCATGCAATATTGGAATTCAACATTATGCAAACACAAGCAGTAGAACAAAGTCAAACTAGAGCCTTGGACTTTAAGAGAGCTAATTTCAATAAACTTAGAGAAAGCTTGGGAAGGATTCCATGGACGAAAATCCTCAAGGGGAAAACAACTAAAGAAGCTTGGGAAATTTTGAAAAGTGAGATTATAAAAGCCCAGTCTAGCACAATACCAATGAAGAAGAAAAATAATAGGTCTCAAAAGAAACCAGCATGGCTGCATAAAGAACTCTCTGACAAATTGAAAGACAAAAAGGACAAGTATAAAAAGTGGAAAGAGGGGAATAACTCTAAGGCAGAATATCAGCAATAGCCCAAGCCTGTAAAGATGAAGTGAGGAAAGCTAAGGAACACAATGAACAAA
>QLTV01001802.1:153497-173086 GCA_003457575.1 Thermophis baileyi | reverse complement strand
AGATAGATAGATAGATAGATAGATAGATAGATAGATAGATAGATAGATAGATAGATAGATAGATAGATAGATAGATAGATAGATAGATAGATAGATATGGCAACTAGTGCAGGCACACAAAAAATAACTCTATGTACTGATTCATAGCACCAAAATATGACTCTGTTATGTACTGATTAGCAATTTAGTGGCTGCATTTTGCACTAACTGCAATTTTTGGACACATTTCAAGAAAAGCCTAACAAGTGGAACATATTTCAGAGGTCAAAGGGAATGTTATATCAAGAAATGAATCACCTTCACCAAAAACCATTGGTTCAGGAAGGGTGCATCTCACATAATTGTGCAAAAACAGCAGAGTCACAACCTGTGAACTTAGTGACTACTAGGGATCAAGGAATAATCACACACTACAAAATTATTTTGGCATCTTTCTAAAGCACATTAAAAATAAAACACAAAATCTTTTCACTTTGATTATATATTGCTCCTCCCATTTCCCTTCTCCCTAGTTCTTGTCACCCGATTCTAACTTGCCTGGGTGGCTAAAAGTAGAAACCAGCTCATATGGATTGTATGTGGCTGCATTTAAGACACTAGCGTTAAAAAGTCTTGGAACTGCTGCTTTTAAATTATTCATTTCCCTGGTCTGGAGGAGATTCTCCTTAGCCTCTCCCTCTGTTCAGATCAAACTCAGCACACAACCTTCCAGCTGTGCCCAAATCCCTCCCTAAATATCATAAGCAACACTGGAACAGCTACTCTCTCAAAGAAAGAGTTGTTACAACATAGAGCAAGGGTCAAGCCACTGTGATGGAGACAGTACAGCAAAAGGCCTTCTGTACTGTTTAGTTTTCTGATGACACTTCAAACTTACAATAATCTTAGATACATCAGGGTGAGAGAGTAGAAATTCATTTGAAGTCAGCGGAGTAAAGCCACTGTACACACAACAGTGTGCACTTAGATATAAGCATGTGAGCAGGGTCTGCAGCGTGAGAGCAAAATGTAGAAGGGAGGGAATAAAATCATTCTGATAAAGCATCCCTGTATATTAACCAAGCTGACCTACTTCTGGATATTTGATTTGTTCATTTGAAGCTGGGTTTTCTGCATGCTCTGAAAAAGGAAAAAAAAATAATTCTATCATATTCAACTGAGCTGTTAACACAGCCGATGAATGTTCTAACAGATGGTATGTTAGAATTCCCTATGTGATATCTTTTAACACACTTACTGTATCACTTGAATAAATGAATGGGTTTCCACTCAAAAATATGGGATGGTATGAATTTATTTAAGATGCACTTAGTGGGCTTCTATTGTTTCTGTCCTACTACCGACTGATCACTCTCTTCTCTTGAGGCCATGCAGTACTATATAGGGGAAGTACAATATGAGTGAGGATGTCTCTCTTTTGTGACCTTGTAAATTCAGAAAAGGGAATGTTGGAAGAAATGTCCATCTGGGTTCAGGTCCAAGTGGGAAAAAGACACTGGATTCATGGAAGTTGCTTGGAAAGAAGGTTTATTGATGAACAGGATCACATGGCTTGAGATCCTGGGCAAAAAGGGCAGAGATGCTGAGAGTGCCTGGGTTTTATGCCCTCTGTTGGGCTTTGAATTTGAGCTTGTGTTCTGATTGGTTGCCAGACTCCCATGGGGCCATGCAGGGGTAACTTTGTAGGTTGTCTTTCGAGTCTGGGTGATGATGTAATGAAAGGGCTTTGGGCAATTCCTACTATGGCTCTGCCTGAAGGAGGTAGATCTTTGTTATGTAGAATAGACTGGCCCAGGCCTTAATGGCCCATTGACGAAGGTGTGCCCCCCCGCTTTCTGCCCCCCTTTTAGGGGAAATATTCTGTCCTTTTAATATTTCCTAAAATATCTCATTTTCCTAGGAGAGGGGTGAGTGCCAACTTCCTACAGGAAGAAAGTTGTCAAATAGGACTGAATCTAGGAAGGCTTCATGAGGAAGTCAGGAAGTGACTGGTACACCAGTAAATCCCTAACTTCTCCCTATGAAGAGGGAAATATTCACATCCCACTATATTGAGAGTCCCTTGGTCACAAGCAAGGTGCCTTTATAATCAATATTACCCCACCACTCAACACTTTGAGATAAGCCAGATCAGGAAACAGACACCATAAGAACTACTGAAACTCTACTTTATGTTTATATTTATTTATTTATTTTATTTATTTATTTGTCAAACATGTACAAGATAGCAGGTATAGGTATAAACATAAACATAATCAAAGTGAATACAGATAGATGAAGACAATAGGACAGTAGGACAGGGACGGTAGGCACGCTGGTGCGCTTATGCACGCCCCTTACAGACCTCTTAGGAATGGGGTGAGGTCGACAGTAGACAGTCTAAGGTTAAAGTTTTTTGGGTTTGGGGAAGAAACCACAGAGTCAGGTAGTGAATTCCAGGCATTGATCACTCTGTTGCTGAAGTCGTATTTTCTGCAGTCGAGTTTGGAGCGGTTTACATTAAGTTTGTATCTATTGTGTGCTCGTGTATTGTTGTGGTTGAAGCTGAAGTAGTCATTGACAGGTAGGACATTGTGGCAGATAATTTTATGAACTACATTTAGATCGGTTCTAAGGCGACGTAGTTCTAAGTTGTCTAAGCCCAAAATTTCAAGTCTTGTGGAATAAGGTATTCTGTTGCAAGTGGGGTATAATAACTTGAATAGGATATAATAACAGAATCTTGAAAACCTGATAGCATTTCATTCTCTCCCTTCCTTTTGCACCAAAGAGTCAAGGTGGGAGAATTTTCAGTTTCTTCTGCACCCCACTTGTATTTTCAGACTAAGGTGATATTTTCATTTGGCTGCAGTGTATTTTCCTCAATGCTATCTCCATACTTGTGTAAACTACCTCCGCAGCCTTGGCTGTAGGCTGATAAAGGACTCAAAACCCAGGAGTAAAGATCTCTGATAGGGCAACAGTCCCATTCTCATACAACTACCCTGTTTCCCCCAAAATAAGACATCCCCTGATAATAAGCCCAATCGGGCTTTTGAGTGCATGGCAATAAGGCCAAGTGCTTATTTCAGGGTTCAAAAAAATATAAGACAGGGTCTTATTTTTGGGGAAACACGGTAGCTTTCAGTTATATGCACCAGGACCATCTGCTCTTTCATCATTAAGTCATGGATGAGCAAAAAAAAATTTCCATATGGATCTTCAGAAGCTTAAGGCCAAAGTCACAAGCAATTTAGTCACAAAAATCAAGGATGAAAGTGTCAATCCTCTTTCCCATGGAAAAAGTCAATCCAGTGCCCACAAGGTATGGACTGATCTGTTTCTTTATATCATTAATCCTTGTTTGTTCTGCTTATATGGTGTGCAGGTCTGTATGTACATTCTTTTCTGGAAGATTAACTATGGGTTATTGTGGGGAATAGGGATTGTAGGGAAAGGACGCAGGGCCCTCCACTTGAGGGGGCCAGCCTACCCAATCTCTGTGCATTAATGTGCAAGCACAAGTTCCATTTCAATTAAATTAATTTTGGGGAGTAAACAATAGCATGCAAAAAGGAGTAAGAAATAGTAATCCAAAGAAATTAAAGCAATGAGGTAAAATAAAGAAAGCAAAGCAAAGCTACAACAGGTTTATATTAACTCATCTTTTGTCTTCAAATATTTCTAATCTGTCTATCCTTCAAGATCTTGCTTCCCTCATATCTATCTATCAGTCCTTCAAGGTTCATCACTGGACTGCCATTTGTCAGAAACAGTGTAGGGTCTCCTGCTTGGGCAGGGGGTTGGACTAGATGACCTACAAGGTCCCTTCCAACTCTATTAATCTGTTAAAAGGTAGACCAGATCAGGAAAACAACTCCACAATTTTGAATGGAGCTAAACTTCACTGAAATAGGCTACAGCAGGATTTACTGTACATCAACAGTTTTAAGATGGGTGGACCGCAATTCCCAGAATTCCCAAGCCTGCATGTACATATTGTTAAAATAGTTTATCCAAGGACATCTCTCTGGCTCTCTACACCACATATAGGTCCATGCACTATGCACAAACCGACTTCAGTGATCTAAACTTCTCACCTCTCTTTTTGAGGATCTTTTCAATTTCATCCAACTATGACTTTCTTAGACTTCCTGTGCCTCTTGACTGTCCATTCTTCTTTCCCATATCTTTTTGGCGGTTTGATCTTCCTTTATTCTCTCCCTATGACCTAATCACCTTAATATACTTTTGTATAAATCACCCTTCATTTTTGCATTCAACAGTATACATTGATTTAGGAACTATTTATTATCATTTCTTGATTTATCCCAAATACCTCTTATGTACCCCATTCCTATTGCATTCAGTTTATTTTTAGGTTTCTCTTGATATAGCCAATTTTCACTTGCACATAACAAAGGAGACAGAAGCACATTCTTACATAAAGCTGTATTGCTTTCACTTGACATTCATTCCTCAAAAGAGGCCACATGAAACTCATTGTTAGTCTCAAAAGATGCTACCAGACTCTTTCTGAATTTTGACTAGCATAGACTAATCCAGGCCTACTCATGCACCATCCATTACATTTCTACTTACATTTCTCCATCTATTTCACAATATTTAGCTTTTCATCAATTGCACAGAAATTGCAATATTTCACTCATTTTCCCTGTCAAACACAGCTATCTTGGTCTTTGGTACACTAGTTTTCAGATTCATCCCCATACAATCTGTCTAAACTTCACAGCAAACCATTCTGGCCCTTAGCCAATAACACAGCATGATCTGCATACAAAAGTACACATACAGTATACTGACATCACAAACCAACACATTTTAACATTATCACAAACACTCCTTTATACATTTTCCAAAAATACATTATTTGAAACATTTGCTAAGTGTTCCCATTTATTCTTACATCTTACATATATTACTCTTGTTATTGTACAATACTCAAGCTCCACTTCTACATTCATGAAAAAATCCACAACTCTGTTCTATTCAATGTATCATATGCTTTCTTAAAAAATACAATACATATTCTTCCTCATATTCATACATTCCTCAATGACTTGCTGAAGATTATTTCCTAGATTTGCTCACTGTCACCTCCTGTAGCCTTCAATCACAATTCTGCCAAACACTTTCCAGGAATACTTTAACTAATCCCTTCTAGTATTTATATTCACCCTTGCTATCTTTCTTTTTGCAGAAGGGAAAATTAACAGTATTTTTCCAATGATTAGGCACAATACTCAGACTCTCACATGCTAAATTGGCATAGTTAATAAGCAATTCCTTCCTTCCTTCCTTCCTTCCTTCCTTCCTTCCTTCCTTCCTTCCTTCCTTCCTTCCTTCCTTCCTTCCTTCCTTCCTTCCTTCCTTCCTTCCTTCCTTTATTTTATATGGCTGCCCATGTCAAGCACATGGTGCTGGATGGCTAACAATGCTTAAGGTAAAGGTAAAGGTTCCCCTCGCACATATGTGCTAGTCGTTCCCGACTCTAGGGGGCGGTGCTCATCTCTGTTTCAAAGCCGAAGAGCCAGCGCTGTCCAAAGACGTCTCCGTGGTCATGTGGCCGGCATGACTAAACGCTGAAGGTGCATGGAATGCTGTTACCTTCCCACCAAAGTTGGTCCCTATTTTTCTACTTGCATTTTTACATGCTTTCGAACTGCTAGGTTGGCAGAAGCTGGGACAAATAACAGGAGCTCATTCCATTACACGGCGCTATGGATTCAAACCGCCAAACTGCCGACCTTTCTGATCAACAAGCTCAGCGTCTTAGCCACTGAGCCACCGCATCCCTATGCTTAAAACAAGTTAAAAATATTATATCAAAAGTATAAATAATGTATGCTTCAACCAAGAAAAAAACTAATCAACCACAATTAAGGTAGTCATGATATAGGCTCAACCACATATCTAGGGCCCCTGACTCAACAATAAAACCAGGTCTGCAACCAGGCATTATGAAAGAACCAGGGCCACTTTGATCTCTGGGGAAAAGAAGCACCAGAGGGCAAGTACCATGACAGCAAAGACTTTTTTCCTGGGGGCTCCCAGATAACACTATGTGTCCCTAGCAGACAGAACCCAGAGCATGCCTCTCTTGATGGATATAAGAGAATGGGTAGAGGGAGAGGTGGTTCTGCAAGAAACCCGGCCCTATGCCATGAAGGATTTATAGGTCATAGCAGCACTTTGAATTAACCAGGAAGCTTACTGGCAACAATGCAGTTTGAAGAATAGAGGTATTGCATACAGTATGCTGAACAACAATCATGCATAATTGTGTTGTTGCATTTTGAACCAGCTAAAATTTCCAAATACTCTTCAAAAGCAGCACCATGGAGAGTGCTATGCAGTAATTTGAATGGGAGGTGACCAAAGCATGAGTGACTGTGAGCAGAACTTGCCAGTCCAGGAACAGGCACAATAGATGCATAACACTGTGCAAAGGCCCTTCTAGCCATCATTATGATTTTTTTCTGATCTCTCTCTTCTCATTCCCACTTATCCATTTATATCTTCTAGCTGAATAATTCCAACCCCATGTATACCCCCCTACACCCCAGATTTCCATCTTTCAAAATGCTGTCCATTTTTTCCTCAAACCTATCTCTAATTCATCCATTATAATCATCAGTGGCAGGGGTGGGTTCTGGTTTTCTTCACTGCCGGTTCCCTCAGTGTTGTGCCGTGTGGGCGCGGGCGCGCTTCGCACATGCGCAGTGTTTAAAAAAAGCTTCTGCACATGCGCAGAAGCGAAAAACAAGATGGCGGCACCTATGGCGCTGCCGAAAGAACCGGTTCAGGGGTGTGGCAGGCCTGGGTCGCTGCCGGTTCTAGTGATCCAGGCCGCCAAGTTACTACCAGTTCTATAGAACCGGTCCGAACTGGGAGGAACCCACCTCTGATCAGTGGAGTCAAACATACAACTATGACCAACCTATGAATTCTAACTTTCATATGTACTTATAACAACCCAAATAGCACCAATTCTTTCTGACATACAGTTTTCCCACTTCATTTACAATTAAACCTACATCTTCCCTTTCTGCATATAAATAAACATATATTAATAAACTTCACTCCACCAAGATGAGGCTATCTTTATTTGGATTAATTAATCCTGCCCCCTTCTTTTATTTTCACAGACACAAAAACTATAACATTAAAAAAAATTCATTGCAGGATTTAAGTCAAGTCCTTTACTTTTTACTCCAGTCACATTCCAATCTGGGATCTTCCATATGTTCCCCTCTGTGCCCACAACAGGCTTTGGTTCAGGGGTCCCCCAACCTCCAGGCCACAGCCCAGTACCGGGCCGTGACTCATTCAAAACCAGGCCACAGAAGTGGGGGGTTAGTGCACAAATATGCATGCACAGCTGCTCATGCAAGTGTGCATGTGAAGCTCCATTTGTGCAAGCAGCAGAGCAAGCGTGCATGCCCACCGCTCGCATGAAACCATCCCCTTGTCAGTCTGCAAAGCCAGAAAGGTTGGGGAACGCTGCTTTAGTTAATGTAGGTTTTAATAGTGATTTTTTTGGTACGCTTCACAATATCTCAAGCGCTACAGGTATTCCTTGCTTAGCGAGCATTCAGAGTTATGAAAATGATGAAAAAGTAACTTTTTGACCAATCCTCGCATTTATGACCTTCTCAGGTTTGCAAAGGAAAGCTAAAGAAACATAATAACCATAGGTGCAGTTTTACTTAGCAACTGCTTTGCTTACTGACAGAGTTGCCAGTCCACTTGTGATCACTAAATGAAGACTAACTGAGTGGTAATCTTCTCTTATATGCTCTTTATATATATGTGGGTAGGTGTTTATATATATATATGGATGGATGTGTGTGTGTGTGTGTGTGTGTGTGTGTGTGTGTGTGTGTGTGTGTGTGAGAGAGAGAGAGAGAGAGAGAGAGAGAGAGAGAGAGAGAATAAGAGGGAGGGACGGAGAGTGAGAGAGAGAGAAGGAGAGAGAGAGAGGGAGGGAGAGAAAGAGAAGGAGAGAGAGGGGGAAAAAAAGAGGGAGAAGGAGAAGGAGAGAGAGAGGAGAGAGAGGGAGGGAGAGAGAGAAGGAGAGAGAGAGAAGGAGAAAGAGGGAGGGAGAGAGGGAGAAGGAGAGAGAGAGAGAAGGAGAGAGAGAGAGGGAGAGGGAGAGAGAAGGAGAGAGGGAGAGAGAGAGAGAACGAGAACGAGAGAGAACGAGAGAGAACGAGAGAACATAGACCCATTTATTATGTGACATGACTCACTGAATAAATAGAACCAGGAACCTGGACAGTGATATTGTTGTCCACATATGATGACTGATCATATCTGCCTTGAAAAATAAAGAAGGGCTGGTTATTCAACCCTTCCTGGCTCAAACAAAAGAGATCTAGCAGAAGCTGCAAAACAAATATCGCACCCCACTGATTAGAGCTTTCCTGTTTCCATTTGCTTTCTAAACTTTAACCTCATTCTCTTTATTCTTTTCTTCTCTATAATTGGCTCAAATATTCAGAAGTTAAGGGCAACACGAGCAAAGAAGGAAACTAACCTGACATTATGCTGCGTTCTGAAATTAATTCTGCCAGCAGGATTCCTTATTAGCAGATAAAAAGTAGTTCTGACTTGCTGATTTGAACAAATAGTTCACATGATGTGCTGTCCCAAATCCAGAGCCATGGAACAGAGCTCATCTTCCCTCTATTACTTGCTGAAAAGCCCAGGTCTTTCTCTCTGGTCTGGAACCTAGAAATAGATAGCAGATTCCTAATGAAGATTTGGAGGAGTAAAATAAGAAATGTAGACAGATATCTTCCATCATACTGATGAGGTACCTGCTAAATTAATGACAATCCTATTGGTGAGCTTGAGTTTCTGTCTGACCATCAGACTGAAAGCATTTCCTCTGAATTTAATTATGTTTACTAGAAGAAGACAATAGGTTTTTTTTAAAAAAATAGTCACTTGTATTTCAAGAGTAAAATGTTGCTATTTTCCTGAGGGTGCACTATTTTCCTTCCATCCTCTTTCTTACTATTATTCTACCAAATCTTTGTTTCATTATATTTATTACTGAGTGTTAGAAATAGGCATGGTTATGATCAGTGGTGAAATCCATTTTTTTTTTACGGCTTGGTGGGCATGGTGTGGCTTGGTGGGCGTGGCTTGGTGGGCGTGGCAGGGGAAGGATACTGCAAAATCCCCATTCCCTCCCCACTCCTGGGGGAAGGATATTGCAAAATGTCCATTCCCACCCCACTCTGGGGCCAGCCAGAGGCGGTATTTGCCCGTTCTCCAAACTACTCAAAATTTCCGCTACCGGTTCTCCAGAACCTGTCAGAACCTGCTGGATTTCACCCCTGGTTATGATCATTCCAGATTCTTCATGCCTTACAATTCACTGGGGTTACCAGCAGAGGTGGGTTCCTCCCGGTTCGGACCAGTTCTCCCAAACTGGTAGCGCCCCGCTGGTGATGTCACGATGACATCACCGATCCGGTTCAGTCGGTGCCGGTCCGTGGGCGCCACTATTTTTTTTATTTTATTTTTTTTATTTTTTATTTTTTGAAATTTTTTTTTTCTTCTTCTGTGCATGTGCAGAAGCCAAGTTTCTGGCACTGCTAAATTAATCATCTTGTTTTTGGCGTTTTTTAATTTTTTTAAAAAATTTTTATTTTATTTTTACTGCGCATGCGCGCACACACGCCCATGAGGCGCAGCCACGTGGCGCAGGAGGAAGCAAACCGGCAGCGAGGTAAGTTAGAACCACCCCTGGTTACCAGACAGCATAAGTCTAAAAAGACCATCACTTTATCCAACTGCTTTCAAGTCACAGCACAGACTTCTCCAGAGTTGTCTACCTGGTCGTTCCAGACAGCTAGAGATAGGAAGGCTAGAAGACAAAAGCTGGAAGTGATATGAAGATGAGTCATCCCATCCAACAGCTTCTCTATACTAGCTGAGGATGTCAACCATGCTTAATCTACACAATTTCTCCATTGAACTACAAAGCCTGCATGATTTCTACTGCTAGAGATATTTCCCAGATGTATGAAGAAGGCATGTTCCTACAACTCTCATTTGGAGAAGAATTTGAGAATTATGGAAGACGTTGAGGATCATGATGATCCCTCTGTGCCAACAAAAATATTAAACACAAATAACACCTATCATTAAACCATAATCTTTCCTAAACTAGAAATAAGTAGGTTTCAATTAAGTGTACTGAAACTCAATTCAAATTAATCCTGATATGTGAGCTTCTATCCTTAAGATGTTACTCAAGATAAAGTCTCCTTTGAATCAAATACAACTCCCGATAGACACAACCATGCAGCTTTTTTGGCAACAGCATAGAAACAGCTTGTCATTCCTACGAGCACTTTTTAAAAGTTTACCTTACAGCCTTAAGCTTTCTTGATGCCATCCAAATAGTAATCAAGCCCAACCTTAGTTTCCTTTGGTTCAGAGAAAGATAGCAAGAGCAAAAGGAAGGCTTCTAGGAATGAAAATGTCAATCATGGCTGTTAGGAAATGAATTAACATCTAATTGATCCATATGCATCCTGTACTGAAACTTAATCAAAAGAGTTCCTGCCTGCTGTTCTTGGCAAAAATTGAAACCTGTACTTATTTATATGTCATAAACATTTGTGAGTTGTCAAATGCATAAAGCATTATTCTGAAATAGAAGTAAAGAGCTTTGGATAAAGTGGACTGTATTCTAAAATCCCAGTGTCATCATAAATCGACTTCTTTAGGATGCCACAAGAGTTTTAATTGATAAAATAGACTGTGCTTCTCTTCCATTCTGGAGCAAGAGCACAGCCTTATTGTGTATCTAAAATGGGTCTTTTCTGTGTTGCTGTACATACAGCAACATTCTGACAGCTGTGATTCATAGTTCCCTTAGATGAAATTCCAGACCTGCCCAACATTATCTGATATGTGAAAAACTCCATCAACTGGCATGCATGATTGATTACTCCATGGCACTGCTTCCCTCCCACCCATTGTTCTGTTGACCAAGTGGATTTAAAAAAAAAAATCTTTGAAACAATGACTTACCGGTAATTCACTTATCTATTGACCACTAGATGGCAGCAAAGAGTAAGAGTTTGTGCCTCCTGCCTGCCATCTAATGGTCCTCCAGGTTTGTGCAGCATCTAGCATCTAGAAAGGAGTCAGCTGGATCTCATTTACCAGATCTGAGGCAGGACAGTTTTACACTAGGTGTTCTTTTAATTGTGGGAGAGTCCACAACCCCAGGTTCTGCAAACACAATTTGAAGTATATGGATCAAATCATAAACTAGTAATCTTTACAGAATGGGAAATTGTGAAATTGGCTGTCTCTGGTTTAATGCATGTCACTGTAGTGTAACTGAAATGTCTCTTGTATGTCTGTAACCCAAATGGAAATTCTCTTCCCAGTGGCTACTGTTCCTAGAAGCCCTGGTTCTTCCTTTCCTTTCCTGACACAGAGTAGTTTACAGCTCCCACATGAGTCCCCATTGATGACTCCTTTCTCAAACTCCACCTTTTGAACAGTATTTATCTAGAGGCTGCACAAACCTGGAGGACCATTAGATGGCAGTCAGGAGGCACAAACTCTTACTCTTTGCTGCCATCTAGTAATCAATAGATAACTGAGTTAAGTCATTGTTTCAAGGATATTTTTTTTAAAGAACACCTACTGTAAAACTGTCTCGACTCAGATCTGGTAAATGAGATGCAGCTGATGGCATGTAGACATGTCCTCTAGAAATGGTTAGTGGGCTGTCCTTACTTTGGGCCAAGAAGGCTATGTGGGTTTGCTGTAAGATGGCTATACACACATAGAAGCTATCAGTTAAATGTAAATACCTCTCTGACTACCAGTTACCATCATTGCGAAATGCCCATGAATATAACTGAAACTGCATAGAATTATGGATCAATCATTCCAATATATTTAGAGGGTAACAGGTTGAGAAGAGTCAATCTACAGCTATGGAAAATGGACAAATCTTGGCACATCCTCAGCCTAAAATTTTCCTCCATTGAAATAGGCTTTTTTCAATGCTTAATTAGGAAGTTTAATTTTCATTCCTTTTTATTCCCCGGATTCAGACTATTGATCTGCTTGTTCCACTCCTCCAACTGGAGTCCAACTCAGAATCATTGATCTTTTTTGCATTCATTATTCTAAGTTCTGGCATTCAGCACATTCTTTCATCATGGGACTTGGTGCTCCCCAAATTGCTTGGGGTTAACTGGCTCTTAGTTCACTCTTGCTGGATATTATATTCTATTTATCTTGCTATGATTCAGTTTAAGCTTCTTCTCTCCTTCCAAATACTCACAGTCTCTAGATACAGAAACAGGATCTCAACAACCTCATCAATATTATCCAGAATGGCAATATAAAGCTGGATGTTACCAGCATATTGATAATTCCACACTCCAAACCAATTCTTGACCTCACTCAGAAATTTCAAGTAGATATGAAACAGAAGGAAGGAGAGGACTGACCTTTGAAGGAAGCAGCCACCCAGTTGATTTCTCCTCTCCAACCACCATTAACTGAAACCAGGTGCTGAAGAATCACTACAAAGAGCACTCCGAATCTACAGCCTCTGTTGCCAGTCCAGAAGGCAATAAAAGGTTAAACTGAGATTAAACCTGGTGCAATTCATGGATTCAGTGGACAATTGAGACTTGGCAATTGAAACTTCTTTAGCCTAGTCCAGTACTCTAGCCATTTACATTATACTGTCCCTCAAATGAGATTCTCTCCATTTTCCAGGTACTGTCAGGGTCATCTGGCCTGAGAGTTTCTGCAGGAAACAAAAAGTACAGTAGATCTGGGAGACAGATCTACTGTACATCCCAGCTTCTACCTCTTAATATTTAAAATCCAGTAACCACCATATGGCTTTCTTGCCATCAGAAATATTGGGTCAGACTTTTGTCTTTGCTAGTAGGTGCCACACATTTTGTTTTCTTCATGCAACTGTTATTCATAAGTACTTAAATTACATCAGTGGAGCTTTCCAAGCTATGCAATTTTCTTTCCTCTCTTAATGCTAACCAGCCTCACACATGCATTAATTATTGTGTATCTCCTTTATCTAGCTATATAGAACTTTCTATATAGACTTCACTATAAATGAAAAGGATCAATAACATTCAGTTCTCTTTTGAATGCATAAAGCCAACCTTCTTTTTTCTATGCCTACTTATTTCTGTTTACTTTCTAAATACTGAGTTGGTTCCAACCAAAGGCATGCATCATTTTAAACCCACTGACTTATCTTTGGGTATTTGAGAAAGAGTTAGATAAATTGATCCTTTATTTCTTTTCCCATGTTTGAAGTACCACGGTTTGCTCTGTGTCCCATTTTTAAGTCAACATGCCTTGGATTAAGCTGAACCTGGAAAATAATTTTTCCTCAATATTATACTAATAAAGCAGCCATAATGCAGTGTACAAATAAATAATCTGGAAAAGTATGACTACCTTTCCTTCAGCTTTATATATTAACAAAATCCAAAGTGGAGGTAACCATGGTTAGGATATTCATGTTCAGAAAAAGGTTGCAAACCTGCTCCAACCTGCTGAAGCCACTTTAATCTTTAGTGACAACCCAGGGTCAATGAACACCTTCAAGCTTTCATGGGCTCCTTCAGGAGGGGAAAGCAACCCTATCCTTTTCACATACTTGGAAACTACTATCCTACAGTGCTTTTACCTTGTTAGGTTTCAGATGGAAGTGATTGGCCATCAAACCAATTTAGCTTGATATAATTACTAGAGGAAAATAGAGCTGATTGCCTACATCTCACTCAAAATTCCCAGATGTCATTACTCAGTAATTTAATATACATATGCCAAATGGATAGGAATATTATTTGCATATTTATGGTAGCACTAACAAAATATCCTGGAACACTCTTAGGCTTAAATGGTCACTAAAGTGAAGGCATATTTGTCCCTTCAGCATAAGTATTTTTTAAGAAAGCTGTCTGAGTCCGTAATCCAATCCAATGACAAGATCCAGTCAGCATGGGAGTGGCAGACATCTGATAATACATATTGTAATAAATGCATTGGGGCAATACACACCTGCAAATTCATCACTTGATATTTCTCAAGTGACCCTGATGACTGTTTCCTCTGACACTCTGTTTAATTTGGCACAGGCTGATGTGGAAAATTATTTGCATGAAACTCAGACATGATTCACTTTGATGGTTGATTTACACATGTAAGTCGTGTCATGTTAAAAGCTAATGTGCATTAAGGACACCAGATGAGTAGTATTTATTCATATCTTGTGCTTCTTCCATTACGGAACCAGAGGCAGAGTGCATCCAGTTTGCAAATTGTCTCTCAGGTAGATCAGATTAAGAAAAAAATATGTGCTGCAAATTGGTTTACAAGAGGCTTGAAGTGGTGAGGAACAGGAAGTTTTTTTCATCCTCTCCCTTCCTTCCTGAATCCTCAGCCTTACCAATAGAGACTTAGCTGGGGCTACTAAGTTGTTCTGAAGACCAGGAGATATTTATGGGTAGGGAAGTCCTCTTTGCAGCTCAGAAATGCAATATTCAGAACACAAGCTTTTATCCATTTACTAAAAAAACCCAAAAACCTTAGGTAAACTTCATTCAAATTCAAAGAACTTCTAGTATGGTTGACAATTTAAGATTACATATAATAACAGCAATCTACTAGAGCAAGGGTGTCAAACTCAAGGCCTGGGGGCCGGATCTGGCCCACGGGGTGCTTAGATCTGGCTCACGGGGCCACCCTGGAAACAGCAAAGGACCAGCCTGCGATGCCTCTGTCAGCGAAAATTGAGGTCGGGAGGGCCGCACGCTGCCCTCCCGTGTTCTGTTTTTGCTGGCAGAGTGTTGCAGGAGGCCGTCGCAGCCGAAAACAGAGCTCGGGAACCCGTTTTCACTGGCAGAGCACTTGGGCCACCACAGGCACCCCCGACATGAGTGACGTCAAGCTGGCCACACCCACCCTGGCCAAGCTCATCCCAGCCTCCCGAGGTCAAACACAACCCTGATGCGGCCCTCAATGAAATCGAGTTTGACACCCCTGTACCAGTGGTGGGATTCAAATTTTTTTTACTACCGGTTCTGTGGGTGTGGCTTGATGGGTGTGGCAGGGGAAGGATACTGTAAAATCTCCATTCCCGCCCCACTCCAGGGGAAGGTTACTGCAAAATCCCCATTTCCTCCCAATCAGCTGGGACTCGGGAGGCAGAGAATAGATGGGGGCAGGGCCAGTCACAGGTGGTATTTACCGGTTCTCCGAACTACTCAAAATTTCCGCTACCGGTTCTCCAGAACTGGTCAGAACCTGCTGAATCCCACCTATGCCCTGTACTAGAGAGTCTTTTTACTGCTACAGCCACAGCAAGTACTAAGGAAGAACATATGAAATGGGAGCTTTAACAAATAAGGCTGTCCCATAACCTACAGCCAAACATGTGGGAGAAAACTGTGTAGCCTTTGAAGATGGAAGGCATGGGATGTGTCACACCAAAAGGAGACAATATATTGCAACTTTCCTTTATCTGCTAATTTACTGAGTAGGTCAAATTGAGCCAGCTGTTCTCTTTTTGTTCCTCTGGTGCATTAGTTACAAATGTTACTGGTAAATTTTATACAACTAACTCAGTTGTGGGTTCTAAAACCCTTTACTACCGGTTCGCACGTGCACTCACGTGCTCACGTGACACTTCTGCGCAGAAGTGTCCTGGGCAGGTGGGTGGAGCCTCCCGCCGCCGCCGTTACCGGCTCTAAGAACCGGTCCGAACCGGGAGCAACCCACCACTGAACTAACTTCTAAAACCAATTAAAGGCTGAAAAGTTAGAACAACAGAGACAAATCCTGCCTCACTGGTGCACCGGAGATCTGCAATTCCCACATTCTTCATAGTTGTTCCTGAAAAGGTCTATAATTAAGGAGATCATAAAAGTGTTATAATTAATGCCTTCCTATTAATATTGGTTTGCATGGAGGGAAAAGGAGAGAAGACCAAGTATCAAAACATGTAATCCATGACCCCGTCACCAGCTGGATTTTGGGTGTGGACTGAGGCAGCTTGCTCATGGATTCCCCCGGGGCCTCCTGGGCCCCCCCTCCTCCTCAAACCTCAAGTGAAGATGAGAGGAAGAACCTTGAGTTTAGTCTTTCAGAGACGGGTTTCCTCTATTTGATTGGAAGAAGTTAGTAGTAGTATTCCCCGAATTCCCAACACCATGTTGAGTGGGAATGTTAGTCATTATAGTTCCAAGACATCAGGGGGCCATCTGCTTTGGGAATACTCTTCTACAAGAAAAAAATACAGCATAAGCATTATCACCAGGGTAAAAAGAATGACAGTTTCTATAAATAATACCTTCCTACTTGAAAGCAAGAGTCTGTTGATGAGACACTCAGGCAGGCGCAGAAGCAAAACAGAAAGGTTTGATTTCATGCAATCTCTAAAAATTATTTGGCTTTTTCCCCTTTCTCTGCAAAGTCATGTCATCCCCCTTGCTTAGCTCTGCCTATTCCCACTTTCTGCTTCTATGAGGCTGTCATTTTCATTTCCTGTCTCCTGTCTCTGTTGTCTCCCCCCTCCCCCCCCCATTCTGCCCTTTGTTATTCAGCTACTGTCACTTCCAATATGGATTCATATTAATGCTGGCAGAATTTGTGTGTAGTTTGGCAATCCCTTGCTAGTATCATAACATTTTAGGATGAAATGCCCAATTAACTGGCGAACTTCTAATTCGTGACTACTTATTTCACTATTGTGAGAGGGGCGGAATGCAGAAACAATGAAATGGGTCAGAATAAATTCATAGCAAAGTGTTTATTGTAATTCACTTGAGCACATGCCATGTACAAGGAACACCCCTTTTAACCATCATGAAGCCCCAGCCTAGAAATAATAAAATGGCATATTCATTAGATCAGTTCTGACTATATAAAATTAAAATAGCCCTATTATTTGTATCATAATCCTTAGCACCACACAGCTGCTCTTGGGCTAGAGTGCTCTTCACACATCTAAAATCTATGGTTATCACTTGGCAGCCCTCCCAGATAAACCAGACAGGAAACATAACTAGATGAACTAAGCCTACTTTAATGTAAGGCTAAGTTAACAGAATCTTGCAAGTCTTTAAAGGTACAAATCTCCCATTGCCACTTTTAATCACCGGATCAATTAGGACGAGGCCTTCCTAAATTTATTCCTCTGATTTAAGCCACTGGGGGCTCCCTCCACTCTTATATGATCGCTTCCTAGGCAGCATCTCTTCCCCTTACCCCTCAATGTTATTCTTGCATACCATTACATCACTGAACAAACTGTATGTAAGGTTGAATATTTCAACTCTAAAGTTACATGCGCTTATTACCAGATCCAAATTTTATGGGTTTTGAATGTTCAAAAAAAATAGAAAAAAAAAAAAAAAAAAAAGGCCAAATAGACATAAAAAACATCAACATAAAAAAAAAAAAAAAAAAAAAAAAAAAAAAAAAAAAAAAAAAAAGGCCAAAATTGCAGCTTCTCTAAAAGATGAATTTTGGGATGGGGTGGAATGACCATGTGCTGATAGGGAAGACTGATAGCAAGGTGGGTTCTACAGTGGAGGCTCTTCTCACATTTGATAGTGACGTATCTGCTGGTTGTGGGCCCATGCATCTTTCTTCAGTGATTTCTTCTAATGTCTGGCTAATCAAGTGAGGCCTGATGCTGTTTTGATGACCTCAAAACAGCTTGAGGTCACACAATTCAAACACTGTTACATTTTTTTTTGTTGTTGTTCAAGTAGCACACTTCTCTTTCTGCTCAGTCTGGGGGCTGTAGGGGATATGGCCAATGAAATGATGTCATCATTCTTTGAGCCTACTCTTTCTTTGGAAGAACTTAAGAGCCAAAATGAAAAACCGATTGCTTTCATATTTACAACTAGCTGTCGTTGTGCAGCGCTGTTAGTAGCCATCAGCACTTAACATTTGGATAACAATAATGTAAAAGTACTTGGGGCTAAAGATTTCATAGTTGATGAAATATATTGTAATCCTAAATTGTAATTATTTTAATGTGTATCTTTACAAATAGCGTATCCACACTTCATGCACATTCATCTTTACTCTTTTATTGTATGGATAATTTAATATGAAATGAATAGGTATGTCTCATCAAGCCCATCACTTCAATTATTATAGTTTTCCTCAACTCTGGATATGATGGGAGATATTCCAGGGCAGACTTCTTTGGACAGATAATTCATTGATAAAGGTGCTACTACCAAAAACCTAGACAAAACTAAGCAAAAATCAAGCCAGTTGATTCTATATTTCTAATCTCTTCAGACATTGATTTCTAATTTGGGGCCTCACATGGTTCCTCTTGAGATAAAGTTGGGCTAATACAGAAGAAACTACTGCCTTACCTATTGCTGATGTGGACCATTAGAATATTTTATTAGAATGCTGACATGGACATTTCCTGTATCTAAGGACATTTCTGGGATTGTCAGCTTGTCAGAGTTTATGCAGCGTGATTAGTATTATGAGAGTCCCTTGGGAGTTGGGCGGCATAAAAATGCAACAAATAAAATAAATAAATAAAATAAATGAGATAAACCCAGGAGCAAAAACACAGCACACAGCACACAGAGCCTTTAGATAATTAATAGTGGTTTATGTACAGCTAAATATATACAAACTTATACGTGGTTAAATACCTTTATACAGCTACTGATACATGGAGAAGAGCAATGAGACTACACGGACGAGAGGGAACATGAGGAGAAGGGAAACGCCCTCTAATGGCTTCCCTTTTATAGGCAGCTTCATAACCAGCTTCTTAAAGTGGCAGTAACCCTGCTGTCTCATTCACATTGCATCAGCTTCCGGTTGCCTTCGCTTACAACCTCTCATTAACTTACAGCTATTAATTCTTTATACCCTGACACAGCTCTTTCATTTAAAAGCAACTTGAATGTGAAGAGAAAAGAAGTGGAAACATTATTGAACACTGTTATGTTCTAACTGTTATAACTGTGTTGCATGGTTCCAACCAGGTCCAGCGTTTGAGCGGGAAAAAGCTCAAACGCTATTAGCTGGTCTGTCTGACAGCTCCCTATAAAAGGGCAAGCTGTCAGACTGCTCTTTGCTGGTTGCTTACACAAGAGCTGAAATAAAAAANATGTGAAGAGAAAAGAAGTGGAAACATTATTGAACACTGTTATGTTCTAACTGTTATAACTGTGTTGCATGGTTCCAACCAGGTCCAGCGTTTGAGCGGGAAAAAGCTCAAACGCTATTAGCTGGTCTGTCTGACAGCTCCCTATAAAAGGGCAAGCTGTCAGACTGCTCTTTGCTGGTTGCTGATACAAGAGCTGAAATAAAGAGCTGCTTGGAAGTCTGTCTCCTGTCATCTCTACCCACTATCTAACAGTGGCGACGAGGGCTTGGGTTCAGGAGAACCGTGACTGCTTCTTCAGCGATTCCAACCAGCCAGGCAGCTGCCTTTCTGCCTACTCTCTGCCGCGATGTCCAACGTCCACCCACCGGCGCCTTTCGACCCGACCCGGGAGCAGCGG
>QLTV01001802.1:118449-137618 GCA_003457575.1 Thermophis baileyi | reverse complement strand
AACAGAATAATAAACTGGAAAAAAATGACTCAGATTTCTGATCAGTATGCAGCCCACTATGTAGCTATAGACAACTGAAAATTTTAATTTATTTTTAAATTTCTTTATTAGATTTATATCTTGTCTTTTGTTCAATAAATAAATAGTTATCCTGCCTTCCTTTTTTTATTTATTTTTTATTTTATTTTATTTTATTTTATTTTAAATAAGTAAAGCTAAATTTTTTAATGATTCTTAGAGTCAGATAGTTAAGGTTCAAAGGAAAAGAAGACTACTTGCTTCAACAAAAAGTTTGCAATCTTCAACTCTTTATCCTCTGGGTTGTAGGGAGTGGGGAGGAGCAAAGAACAAAGTCTATTCTTTCTGTTGGAAACAAGGGGAAAGGCTAAAAGTATCAGAGAAGAGAACAAAATGAGAAGAATAAAAGAAAGTCCCTTGCTTGCTATCACTTATTCCACATGTCCCTGTGACTTAATTTAAAAAAATGTAAAAGATTATGCTTCTGGAATTCTATCTCCCATGTCTTCTCTCATAAACTCTCCAAACACTAACTAACTGAAATACAATTCTCATAATTTCTTGAAGACTTGGGTAGCTAGCTTCTGGGTAAAGCCATAGGACATTTTTCCCCTTAAATGGGAAAGTATTTTCTTTGACAACCTCCCTTTTTCATATCTATCTTCTCTATTTGGGATTGTATTGTATGCTTGGTTGTCTTCAAATTCTTGGTGGTACTAATAAAGGAGAATATTTGTAGCTCAGGATTGACATGAGGGGTCCTCGGTACTCTCTGAGCTTGCTTGTTTTCTTGCAGACGTTTCATTACCCTAACTAGGTAACATCATCCCTGCTAGTAACACTGGCTTACTAGTAACACTTATTAGCATGGATGATGTTACCTAGTTTGAGTAATGAAACATCTGCAAGAAAACAAGCAAGCTCAGAGAGCACCAAGGACCCCTCAATTCTTGGTGGGCCTTGGCTCATTAATTCTAAAAATTCTAGCCATTATCTAGCCAAGCAGTTTCCTGGCATGTCTAGACACTGGTGTAGGAAGTTAGCACCTACCCCACTCCTAGAGGAATGAAATATTTTAGGAAATATTTAAAAAGGCAGAATATTATATTTCCCTGCCTGAGAAATGGAGAAACAGTTTTTTAGGCAGAAAATAGACTAACTCTTAATAGCCCCCACCTTTGTCAATGGACCATTAAGACCAGAGCAAACACACTCGTCCCCCCACCTTTGTCAATGGACAGTCTATTCTACATAACAAAGTTAGGATTAGCCCTCTGCCCATCTCACCACATGGCACCTGGGAAGATTGCATCAGTCAGCACTCAAACTAGCCTGGGACACAGACAAAGCCTACAGAGTTAGCTAAGACGCCCGCCCCCTGGGACTCTGACAGCCAATGGGATACATTTCTTACACAGGAACAGGAAACTCTTAAGGTGGGGCCCAACAGAGAGTATAAAACTCAGGCACTCTCAGCATCTCCCCCCTTGTCTTCTTCTTCAACATCTTCGAGGCATGTGATTCCCCTTTTCCCCAGGACCTCAAACCATGTGGTCCTGCTGTCCACCATTAAACCATCTTTCAAAACAGCCTCCATGCTTCCAGTGTCTTTTTCCCCACTTGGAACCGAACCCAGAAGGATATTCCTTACAACACTGGTACATACCCTTCTATTGATAAAAGGGTAACAGTTGAATGCTCCTTTTGGCCTCTGAACCAGAGCTTTTGTAGAAGAACAGTATCTACCATAGGCCAATGGTCTGCCCTATCTTCAGCCCAACCTCCACTCATATCTCTTATCAAAGTGGTATTGCTGTTTCCTGGGAATCTGAATAACTTCCCACTCTTCTGACTATAGTTCACTCACTCATCTGCTTAAAATCTTTGTAGGTGTTGCAATACACCTTGACACTGTGCCAAATAATTTCCCTTTTCTTTTCTGTACTGATTATTATCTTGCTGAAGCTTATCATTTTATCTTGCTTCAGAAAGTGTGTCTCCTTTACTGAATTGAGATACTACAATTATTTGGAATCTGTTAATTCTCAACTTTCAAGAAAGCGTGTTTTCTTTTTGTCTGAAAAATAACCTCCAGTCCTTTCTTTGTCTATTTGAAAGCCAAATTTGTAGGCGATACTTTCTAATAGGTTTGCCTCTTAGTTCATCACTGCTTTTTTCCTTTTGGTATGTGTGTGTCTCTCTCTCTCTCTCTCTCTCTCTCTCTCTGTGTGTGTGTGTGTGTGTGTGTGTGTATGTGTAAACAGATCATCTACATATGTTAGAATGAATATCCATCTGTCATTCCTGAGATTTGAGGACTTGGGGATCATATTTTCCACGTGTCTGCTCCTCTTTATGTAGCATTTAGTTTGGTTCCTTGTTCCAAGCTTCTGGTTCTTGTTTCAGACTGTTTCCTAAGTGCTATTTTGAGCATGCAGATAAGTCCTTCTTTTGGGGGTTCTTCAAAGCTTGGTGGTAGCTCCATAAAAATTATTTTGTTGCTTTTCCCATGTAAGATGTTTACTTTGCATTGAAATGGTTTACCTGCCTCTTCCTTGCAACAGAAATCCTAAAACCTCTAGGGAATACTAAGAACTCTAAGACCTTCTCTATGGAAATATGTGTCACCAGTAGAGATATTGTCTCATCCCGGAAAATATCTTGGAGAAAATCCCTTAACTGTTGGGCTGGCATTATAGCATTGGATGTTTCCTTTTGCACTGCATTTTTTAAAAACACACTAAACACATTTGCATCATATACAGAGATTAAATTGCTCCCATACTGCTAGCTGATACTTTCTCCAGTATCTTACCATTGAAAGCCTCCTCGGCTTTCTCTGGATCTTCTTTTTCTTGGGCAATGTAGAAGAGTCTTTGGGAAATAATCCCCTTTTAGGGACCTTCACTAAATATTCGGTTAATATAATATTAATACATTTTATTATGGACGCAGACCGGCATTAAAAGATTCAGTTCCTTCATCCCCTTCTTGTTCAGAAGTGTTGGCTGGCTCAAGGCTTATGATGAATTTTTCTCTTGGCTGCTGCTGCTACTTTGATTCTCTCCCTTTAGTCGCATGACAGGTCCAGAATCTGACACTTTGTTTGTATTTGGCTTCTCTTCTCTTTCTTCAAAGTATACCATGCTGGAAATCTTGATAGTTTCTCTGGGGACATCTAAAGTTTTGTATCTTTAAATGTTCTCTCACCCTATCTAATTGCCTTAGAAATATTGAACTCATATGCTTGGATACAAACAATCTGATATGGACAATATTAGGCATGTTCCCATATGTTTTGCTTTATGCTTGCTGCCCCAGTAATTTACACTAGTGAATAGGCATGGTAGAAGAGAAAGCCAAGGGAAGCAGCACTGAGAATAGTACAACACTAACCCACATTGAGCGGGGGGTTGGACTAGATGACCAATAAGGTCCCTTCCAACTCTGTTAATCTGTTAACATTTAAGATTAGGCCAGGGGTGGGTTCCAACTTACCTCGCTGCCAATTCGCTCCCTCCCACGCCACGTGGGCATGCCTCGTGGGCGCGCACGTGCTTTGTGCGCGCACGCATGCGCAGTAACAAAAATTCCAAAAAACAATAACAAAGCCGAAAAAAAGATGGCGACTGCATGCACAGTGCCAGAAATCGGCTTCTGCGCATGCTTAGAAGGAAAAAAAAATTTAATTTTTTTTTTAAAAAAAGATGGCGGCCCCCACGGACCGGCACCGACTGATCCACTTCGGTGATGTCATTGTGACATCACCTGTGGGCTGCTACCGCTTCGGGAGAACCGGTCCGAACCGGGAGGAACCCACCCCTGGATTAGGCATACATTTGCAAAGCAGGACCTCACTCCCAGTTGTTGCCAACTTTTAGCTTAAGGTGCTTACTACATTATCACTCAAACAGCCTCAGCTTATTCGTCTCTTGGGCCAGAGGAGATGCAGAATCCAACAATTCATAGCATAGCACTTAGACTTATATACCGCTTCATAGTGCTTTACAGCCCTCTCTAAGCGGTTTACAGAGTTAGCATATTGCCCCCAACAATCTGGGTCCTCATTTTACCCACCTCAGAAGGATGGAAGGCTGAGTCAACCTTGAGCCGGTGAGATTTGAACCGCCGAACTGCAGCTAGCAGTCAGCTGAAGTAGCCTGCAGTGCTGCACTCTAACCACTGCGCCACCTCATGTCCAGACATGCCCAAGAAAACAATCGACTAAGCATATGTGAATTTCTAGCTTCTTTTCTTCGTCCGTGCCTGCGGGTTGCCGGACAGCCGGTAGCCACAGAAGCGGAAGACTTCACCCACCCGCCTGGACACCACCATTTGAGTTCTTTTACCCTCTGCGCATGCGCAGAATGCTTTGTGCATGCGCAGAGGGTAAAAGAACCCAAATGGCGGCATCCGGGCAAAGTCTCCCGCTTCCGACGCTATCAGCTGTCCGGTGACCCGCAGGCAAGCCTGAACCCGGAGCATTTCGCCCCTGGTGCCACGCCCCCTTTGTCACCTCATCCCACGCGGGGAGGTGGGAAGGGGGTTGCGGTGGCAGGGGGGTCGTGGCGGTGGCGGGGGGGTCGTGGGGGGTCGCGCCATTAGAAAGGTTGAGAACCACTGCCCTATAGCCTAAGATGACACTATCTTTTGCATATTCTCTTCCTTAAGAGACACTAAATCTCTTACATTTATTATAAGCAGGCGTGACACTATGTCATTGTATATAGGGTGCTTACTATTGAGCTTTGATAGGTAATCTGTTCTGCAAATATAAACCAATCATGAGTGTTTCTCCTCAAAACTTGCTTGATGGTCCCATATCAGAAGTTTACATTGTCTCATTTCTATCAAGGAATAATTCTTCCTCAGTGCCAGTTTGTTCAGCTGAAGAATATATGGCACCAGAAACTGATGCTCAGTGTCTCTTGATGGAAGTATTCTGCCATATTGTTTTCTGTATAATTAATTAGGGCATCTTTCGGAAACTTCACACTCACCTTCTGTTTCTCAATGCAGAATCTGAGATTTTCCCCCAAATGCATGCTAATTCTTGTATGCAGTCTTTAAACTTTACCAGCATTTGACTTTTCTCACTAATCAAGTAAGTAAATTTATTCCTAGAGAAGTCCTCAGTAAGTGTCAGCAGGCACTTCAGTAATCGTGGATTAGAGCTTCTGATTTGTTCACTTGATAACAACCACCAGAAGGCAGCAAAGAGTTATTTTCTGTATCTCTGCTGCCATCTAGTGGTTTTCTGAATTTTACAATCCAGATCTATTGGTACTAGTAGAGCAGGGGTGTCAAGCTCGATTTCATTGAGGGACGCATCAGGGTTGTGTTTGACCTCAGATGGGCGTGGCCAGGATAGGCATGACTCGATGTCACTCATGTCGGGGGCGCCTGTGGTGGCCGGAATGCTCTGCCAGTGAAAATGTAGCTCAGGACGACCGCACACGGCCCTCCTGAGCTGTTTTTGCTGGCAGAGGGTTGCAGGAGGCCGTTGCAGCCGAAAATGGACCTCAGGAGCCGCGCACGGCTCTCCTGAGCTCTGTTTTCACTGGCAGAGGCATTGCAGGCCGGTCCTTCTCTGTTTCCAGGGTGGCTCCACAGGCCAGATCTAAGCACCCTGCGGGCTGGATCCAGCCTGCGGGCCTTGAGTTTGACAACCCTGTAGTAGAGGATATTTGTAGCTCAAGGTTGTACTGTAGAGTTCTTGGTGCCTTCTGATCTTGATTTTTTTCTTGCAGATGTCTGCAAACTAAAGAAAACAATTGTCAAGGATCCTACAGATCTACTAACCCTAATAATGATCCACAAATATTGTAATTAATCCTAAGAGAGTCTCTCTCTCTCTCTCTCTCTCTCTCTCTCTTTCTCTCTCTCTCTCTCTCTCTTGCTCTCTGTCTCTCTGTCTGTCTGTCTGTCTGTCTGTCTCTCTCTCTCTCTCTCTCTCCCCCTAACACACACACACCACACACACACACACACACACACACACAGACACACACACACACACACGCAGGTCTAATTCCCTTATAAAAATATTAATTTAGATTTTAAACTTCAGATATTTTGCTAACCACTCTTCTCAAGCTGAAATACTGATCTCATCTTTTCTGACACAAGTGTTAATCCCTTTATCTGGGCACGGTTTTGCAGTTTTGGCCTTTTCATTCACACAATTCTCTTTAAATAGGCTACCTGCCTTGTCTGTCCTTTTCATAACAGCAACAAAACAGTGCTGTCTTCTAAACTTAATCCTTCAGTGACATACTACTCTGACATCAAACAAGCATTTAACATTGGAATATATTATGCATCTTCCACGACTTCCAGTTTTCAGCCGTGCTGCAGCTCCTTTGCCTTTAGCAAAGACTTGTTTTCCATCTGTTAGATAAATGGAGTCTGGCAACCCATGTCCAATTCAGTGAATCTCTCCCTTTCGTTAATCCAATTACTGATTACATCAAAACAGTGCAGATCCCTTCATAAGGCTTTTCATAATCAGTTCCTAAACCTTTTCTTTATCAATTCGATACAGTTTCTGGTGACCAATTCTGTTTCTATTGTCCCTTGATGAGCTGCCCCTTTGGATTGAGGTCAGCTCCCTTTTCCCTGGGGACACCTTATCTGCATCTGCTCAAATCTTGCATGCCTGTGCCTGGCTTTAAATGCACTTTTTCATCCCTTTCTGATTTCTTTTCAGCATCTTTGCATATATTAAAATATTGTAAGCGATTTACCATAAAGTGCCAATTTATATCTTCCCTTGTGTAAAAAATTTTCTGACTACTTGTGGTTGAAAACATTTTGGGAGATAGTTTATCATCCACCCACATAAAATTTCTTTAGGTAAAGTAATTCAGTTCTAGTTGGTATGATATCTCTAGCATCTCATTACTATGCATAGTGAAATCCTTCGCTTTCTATTCGCAGAGCCTCATAAAAAGATAATTTCAGTAAGAAGGGCTTTTTTTTCTTACAGAGGGCCAGCAGTATTTCACACATCTCCTTTGCATTTCTCTTATTCCTTTAAAGAACCAAATAGAGTTGCTTGTCCTCATCAAGGAAATAACTCCAGTTGCTTTTTCATTTGTTCCAGTCCAATCTTTTTGCACGTCCTCATGCTAATCTCGTTATTTGCAAGATGTTGCCTACTCCTTGACATCTAAAAAACATTTCCTTCATGAAAGAACCCGGCTCGAATATGGGACCTTCAATTTTCCTATACTATACTGCATTCTATAGCGAATGCTCTATTTTTCTCTCAGACCTTATTATTCAGGCCATTTTCATTCTTTAGCCCCACCATTCTTTTGAAAGGGAAATGTGTTGGAGTAACCCTGTTTGGATTCATCTATTTCATTCACCAGGTTCCATTTAACAGGCATATGAATGTGGGATGGACTTCTTGATTAAAGGTATCTATTTTTATGCATGTCATTTGCCTGTTAAAAAAAAGGGTGGGGCTTCAATTGCACAGTCGTGGTCGCCATCTTTATTTTTTGACACACCCACCTCCCATGATGCCTCTATTCTGAAGTTGTATCTCCAACACGGCAATAAATTATGCTTCATTTCACGTGATTAGAAATCCCAGATGGTGATTTATATTTCCCTTTATTATTTTCTTCAGATCCATTCATCCAGTTCTGAAGGTATTTTCTTGTGCTGGACAGAACATTTTAAAAAAATCAACACTGGAAAAAATGCAAGTATTTGATAACATTTAATTGAGAGGGGCATGCCAGAGGACATTAAGATGACAAAAAAAAAATCTTCAAGTACATTTGGTCCCCAAAATTTGAAAGAATGATTAAGCAAAGTTTGGAAGCCCAGGAAAGAAATTTTGCTGCAACTTGACATTGATAGACCTCACAGCTCACAAGCTATCCAAGAGGCAATTGTTTAAATTTAAATTCACCAACTTAGTCCATTTGCCATACAGTCTAGACCTGGCACCATGGGGATTCCATCTTTTCCTAAAATTGAAGGAATGCCTGTTCTGAATCAAGCGTAGATTGGTTGTGCTATCATCAGGCAGCTTAACAAAACGCAATGGTACATTCAATCAGATTATATTTTATTCTTCAGGCATCCTCTGACAACACTCACGGTTATGTAGAAGTTCTTCTGAATCTACAGTCATAATCTGGAACCATCATGAATATTGTAAAAAAGGATTAACGCTCCCATCTCCTTGTTCAGGCATCCTTTCCCGGTAGCTAGCTTGAAAGTGACTTCCTTTACTCCCGCCCCCCAGGCATACTTCAATGACCAATAAGAGTACACAGTTATGATCACATGCCATGGACTACATGGCATGGACTACATTCCCCAGAATGCTATGTCTTAAAGAGACAGTTCTTAATTCTAGGCTAAACCCTTGATAAGCCAGCACAATGCCTTTGTGGTCATCTCTTTGACTCCAATGAAGAGGTGAAATGAAGTATCAGGTCCTGGTTAGAGATGTAAAATTTCCGGAAATTTTGAAGCTCGGAAAAAAATCCCGTTTTTTTTCCAGGTTTTTTGGGGGGGAAATGGAAATTTTAGGAAAAGGGGGAAATGTTAAGAAGAGAGTGGGCCTAAGTTTCAATGGACATTTACTCAGAATCATTTTCTGAGCAGAAATTGTCAGTATCCGTCTCTTTTTCTTGTTACAATAGCAGCACCTCCTAAAGGAAGAAATGCATACTGTTCTTGCAGTGGAGGGTTGAGTTTGTTACCTAGGTCTTGCTTGTCCTCACTCAGTGCACAGAAATTAGAATAATCTGATATCATACATTTTTTTTAGAAATGATTTGGAAAATATTTGAACAGCCTGTCTTAAAATATTTTATTCATCATGTTAAAATAAAATATTCCACAATGTGTTTTTTCCCCCTTTTTTCAATTTTTCCAATTTTTTGGAAAAAAACAAAAAAGCCTTCAGGAAAAAAACGGGGAAAAAATGGTTTTTTTCCAAATTTTTCCAGTTTTTTTCCAGGCCTTCACATCTCTAGCCTGGTTGAAGAGGCAAAGTGTGAAGTTCTTTGATGATAGCTTTAAAAAGCTTGTACATCATCAACACATATATGTAGCAAATGGTGGTGATTATGTGGATAAGTAAATACAGGTAATAATTCATTTCAAGAATTATATTCCTGTTTTATTTAAACATCCCAATTTAAATTAAAGCTACAGAAATAGAGGCATTGCTTTTTATTCAAACCAGCTGTATTGTTAGTCCTCCCTTCAGTCCTGAAAAGCACTATTTATATTTAGTTTCTTCAATCACTATTTTAAACTTCTCACGGAAAGAAATTCCACAATGAAAGCCAAGAGACAGACCAGGGTCAGTTCACAGAACTGTGGTTGTTAGAGCATTCATGAGTCGTGGTGCTTCAGTGATTAGAATGAGGTATTGCAGGCTGACTCTGCCCAGGAGTTTGATCCTGAATAGTTCAAGGTTGACTCAGCCTTCCATCCATCCAAGGTCAGTAAAATGAGGACCCAGATTGTTGGGGGCAATATGCTGACTCTGTGAACCGCTTAGAGAGGGCTGTAAAGCACTATGAAGCGGTATATAAGTCTAAGTGCTATTGCTATTCTGTCATTAAAAGTTGTGGGAGACTGGCACAGATACATATCCATACCAGAGAGCTACTGTGGTGAATATGAGTCTGTGTGTATGAAGATGAACACTGGGCTCCTCAAATACTGAACCGTTTTGAAATAAACCAAAGGCATGTCTGGCAATAGGACCTGCTCTGTTGTCCTTATTTCCAGCCTTTCTTTCTGCTTTGGCTGCTCTGGGCTTCCATTTGGCAAGAGTCTCCTGCTGATCAGAGAATTTCTTTCTGTTGGTACTTGGCATCTCTTGCTAATCAGATTTCAGCAGTATTCCACTGGGGTCTAGAAATTAAAGCAAGTCACGTGGCTTGAGATCAGCGAATGCAAAATGAAGGTATTCTTTTCTGCCTTCTCAAGATTTCTTTCTTGAAGGCAGTGCAATCTGGAAACCTAAAGCATTCCTAGTGCCTGATCAGGACACTAGATATGCATTAAGTTTGAAAGAGTTCTCTGGGGAAATCATGGTCACCATCTCACAATCTAAATTGACTGATGGATTATTATGATGGGTACAGTATTATTTGTCCTTATCACTCTCAGTTGAAGGAAGGAAAGGAAGGAAGGAAGGAAGGAAGGAAGGAAGGAAGGAAGGAAGGAAGGAAGGAAGTCCACAAGATAACTTATGGATTCACATTTTTCATAAAATTTATCTGCAATCTATTGATAAAAATTTGTGCTGTTACTGTTGATTTTTTTCTTAATGTCTGGGGGGGGGGAAAGAAACCAAGATAATAACAATGGAAAGATGACTGAAGGAGGACACTGATATGCATTTTTCTAAGTGGTACTCTTCTAATATAGTGTATAAATGTATGTATTGTACATATGCAAGTTAGAGAGGAAAAGAGAGAAATCTGTCTTCCAGACAAGCATCCATTAACCTCAGTATATTTTCATGTTTATAAAAACATATAAAGAATGCAAATGACATTATTATTAGTATTTAGCTCCGTGAATGTAGCATTTTTATAGAAATAAAATTGAAACAAATATTGCATTCTAATCACTGTGTGATGGTGCTGTGGTTATTATACAATATTGCAGGCTGACTCTGCCTACAGACAGGAGTTGGATCCTGACCAGCTCAAGGTTGACTTCTATCCTTCCATGGTCAGTAAAATGAGGACCCAAATTGTTGGGGGCAATATGTTGACTTGGTAAACCACTTAGTGCTGTAAAACATTGAGGTGTGGTATATAAGTCCAACTGTTATTGGTATTGCTATTGCTATATAAAGCATATATAACAAGAAAGAAAGAAATGTATATATGAAACAATTGCATAGAAAAAAGAGGAAAGGGAAAAGGAAGCTGTATTGGCAAAAAAAAAAACTTTTTTCTTTGCTGATACAAGGTAACTAATAGGACTTGCACTCCAATTCCCTCAAATAGAGTAGAAGATCAGTCTGAGTTGTAGAGCTCTAGAAGTGCAGAGATGCAAGTTCCTACAATATTAAAACATATAAATTGATCACATATATTATTTTAATGTGTAAAATTATCCCCCCCTTCCAGTGAAATATAATTAGAGTGGATGATCAAAAAAATGATATGGGCCTCCTCTTCTGAATACATCAAGAATGTCCTTCATACTTACTCTTACCCATAATTCAAAAATGTTCATTTAAAATGAGACCAACTGACTTCAATGCAAATTTCTCACAAGTTATTAAATTGTATCTTAATAGGAAGAGTCTGTACATTTTTTACTCAAATATTTACACCAGGGCACTGATGCCGTTCAATTCCTGAATGAAGTGCGTGAAGGTTACAGGCAGAGTGATCTTCATAGAAGGCCATCTTGAAAGAACAATTCAAGGAGACAGGAAAACATTGCCATGTTTATTCACTAGAGATTTAGGCTAATTTAAATTCGTCTTATGTAAGTTGAGTGACATAATATACTCATACCCAGACCAGGACTGAATTATGGAAGAAATTCAGAACTCATATTTTGTTATTAAGAGATCAATGGGTCATCTAGGCATTTTTGCTAATTTTTTGCTAAGATCATTTGATAACAGTGTTTGGCAGAGGTTCTCCAGTCCTAAGAAGGAAAGTCAAGAACTGAATTTGTGGATTTTGTATGCAAAGTACACACCCTTGTGAAAGGGCAGTTTTAACTAACTTAAAGATGAGGCTCAAATGAACAGAGATCATCGCTGGCCAGTGTCCTACATTTCTACCAACATTTGCACTAGTGTCTCCAATACTAAATGGGCTGCTGTACATGATTGGAGGGAACATATCTTTAACCCAGGAATATAAGCTGCACAGTTCCTAGGGCAAACATAATAATAAATCAATAGCACTGTCCGCTGTAACCAAGAACTAATTTACTAATGGCTCATTGCCTATGTTCTACTTTTTAATCACATAAACAAATACTTCCCTGTGCTTGGGACCTGAAAGCAAAAAAGGCAATTAAAATTCTCCACATGTATCCCTGTTTTGCCTGCAGAAAAAGAGTGGTGGAAACTTGTTTGTGCTGAGTCAAATAAAGCTGACAATGGAGGATGCCGTTGCTGTGCTCCAGTGAATGAGGTTTGTGCCCTCGCAATAAACTGGGTGCCTTGGAGGGTTGTTGAAATATACTTGACATGGTAAGCAAGCAACGGTTGAAAGACATTTTTGAAACCTAGGTCAAGTGCTATGAAAATATAAGGTGCCACATAACAGACTCGGCAGAGTAATAGCACAGCCAAGCAAGTGTTGTTGATTTTGTTCTCTAAGAGTTTCTGAGGTTGTCTATAACCTATTTGAGAAATTCAATAGTCTCCAAGCAAAAGAGCATTCAGAAATGTTATTTAGGCAAGTATGAAGGCAGCTAAAATATTCTCCGGTTGTTTACCTCTTTCATTTATTTTCTTACAGCTATAATCATATCCTGAACCAAACCAAAGAACAACCCCCAGAAAGGACTACATTTTCATTAAGCTTCTATCATACTCTTTAATATCCTTTTGTCTGGAATTTGTCTCCATGTTCCCAAAATTCCCAAATGCCTTTACAACATCCCAATTTCTACTTCTGATGCAGCTGCTCAGAAAAATATTTCTGTTTAGTTTCAGCATGACAGAATAGTAGGATGGCTCTGCTTATGCCATACTGAAAAGGATGAAAAGAGATGCAGATTGTAACAAATCTGATGGCCCATACTTACAAGCATATGTAAATTTAGTAATAAGCAATACAAGTTAAATATAATACAATAAAACAATATCGTAATAGATAGACTACGATCAAATAATATTTGTGCCTTTTCACTCTCGTGTTGAAGTTAATTAGCAGAATTTCTTAGAGTTCTTTTTTTACACAGATCTTCAAACGGAAGATGCCTTCAAATAGACAACTTTTTCTTATGGCTTTCTATGATAGGGCTCAATAAAATAAGGCTTAAGATCATCCTGCAGCAGGCCCTGATATCGGTTATTCTAGCCCAGTTTTTTTTATCTTCATCGTTTGCCACTTTACAGGACACTCAGGTTTCTGTGTCATTGCTCTCTTTATGATTTCACTAATTCTTTTGCCTTAAAACTTATGTCCTCCTAAATATCAATTGCATTTCTTCACATTTTGCAGTTTTTCGGGTAAAAAAATCAAGATACTACTGGAAGCATGCAATCTATCTATTTTACCAATGTGTCATATGTGCCATACACCTAAAAAGGGGACAGGGTTTGATCATAAATTGCAGCTGCCATCCTGGCTGTCTCAGCTATTAATATTTCAAAATTGTAGGTTTTCGTTTCCTTTCCTTAGTCGCTAGAAGGTATTCCGTTGAGCCTGTCACTATTACTTATTTATTGCACAATCAGAATGGCCTGGAAAACTCAGGGTTACCCCCCTGAGCTCATGACACTAGCCTTGTCTCATCCATAGGCCACAGTTTCCTGCTTTTTTCTACACACAAAACACCAGCCAGCAGCAAAGAGAAACAGGGTAAGGCATCATTATGCCAGTATCTCTTTCTATCATTATAACAAGGATTGGATCAGCTAGGGATAGACAGGAGGAAAGGTTGTGTGAGAAGCAAGCGAATCTCTGGGATAAAGTATGTAAACGGACACATATGCAAGAGACTGTATTTCACATTCAATTCAGTCAAAGAATAAGAATAAGTAATAGTAATAATAGTAATAGTTAAAAATTCAACAAGAATAGAATAGAATAGAATAGAATAGAATAGAATAGAATAGAATAGAATAGAATAGAATAGAATAGAATAGAATAGAATAGAATAGAATAGAATAGAATAGAATAGAATAGAATAACAGAGTTGGAGGTTTTCTAGTCCAACCTAAGGAAACCCTACAGCACTTCAGACAGATGGTTATCCAACATCTTCTTAAAAACGTACAGTATTGGAGCATTCACAACTTCTGGAGGCAAGTTGTTCCACTGATTAATTGTTCTAACTGTCAGGAAATTTCTCCTTAGTTCTGGGTTGCTTCTCTCCTTGATTGGTTTCCACTCATTGCTTCTTGTGGAAACTGGAACTCCTCCTGTCTCCAAATTGACTCTGGGTGGCTTCCAGTATACAATCTGATGAGAACCAAACCAACAGAGGGCAATTAGGGATGACACAAAGGAAAAGCTGAAATACAGGTGTGCCCCAGAGATTCTTATGTCATGGCTACTTCTCGATGCACTAGCTGTTGTTCTGTTGCATCAATCTGCTTAGTGGGATGGACCGTTGTCCTACGCCTGGCCCTTTGGACAAGAGCTGGAGGGAGGGGGGAATGGTCTGTCCCAGAATATGAATGTAATCCAGGTGGATGGAAACATACCTGGGACTGATGGAAGTAGCTCCATATACTGTAGAATACTAATTTCCATATTCTTTCAAAGGGATTAGAATGTGTTGGGGGATGTTGGAAATTCAGTTGTTTTGAATGTGGTGTGGGTAGTGGTTTGTGAAAATGTTGACTCCATATATAGGTTGGTGTGAGGGATGACTGCTGTAGTAAAAATATCAGAAAGCTATCATTACTCTAAACAATAAAGAGTATATAAGTACAAATAATAATAATTAAAAAACCCCAGTGAGGCACAATCTTGATGCGGTTGTGGGACTTGCACGCTCCATGGAGGATAAGAGACACACACTCTGCTAGAAAGAAGTTTGCTGAGAATGGGCTTCAGCACGAGCCTGAAAACTCGGAAGACAAAACCTCTGGTCCCAGTGACCAGATTGGATCCTGCAACATTATCCCGGGACACATATATTTGCCTTCATTTGCGATGAGAGCTATGTTAGAGGTTCAACCATATTGGACAGGTCTTATCAGATGACCTGCCAATGCCTCCTTGAGGTGTTAAATAACTACAACCCAATCTCCAATACTCCCTTTTTGGCAGTGGTTATCAAGATGTGGTGAAGAACCACAAAGTGTCTTTTATGGAAAAAGGTTCTCTAGACTCTTGTCAAGGCTGGCTCAGGCAGGATATGTGATTGATGATCTCTGTCAAGATCTGGATGCTGTAAATGAACCTGTACTGAACTTTTGCAACTTTTAATATTGTATTCTTCTGGACTGATTTGGGGGTTGGGGGATTTGGTGCACTGTTTTGCGGTAAGTCTTCTTGTTCCATGATAGCAGGTTCCAGTCATAGTGGTAGGAATAGAGAGGTTGTCACTGTGGCTGCTTCCTTATTGGGTGCTGCAAAAGTTATATCTCTTCTCCTTTCTGTTTAACATCTATATGAAGCCAATAGTTGAGGTCTCTTCTCCAGGCCATTCTAGTGAGGCAATTGAGGTCCTGCCCTAAGGTCTGGGGGTTGTAAGGGTCTAGACACTGTCTAGAGAAAACCAGCTACAATTGAATCTCACTGAATCACAAATTCTGTGGGATTGTGGTAGGATATAAATGTAATAAATAAATCTGATGGACATAAAAGGCTGTTTGTATTAGGAAGAAAAATCTGTATTAAATGAATGTGCTTAAGCCTGCCATCTTTCCAGATTTTAAAGGCAGCTGCATTGCTACCATATTGATCTAGAACTGTTACACTTAATACAGAAATGTATTCAGATATGCTGTTTAACATGTTCCTGGAATTGCTCTCGAGTAAGCAGAAAAATATTTTGACTAATGTCCCAATGAGAAGTGTCTAAAATTTCGTCTACATTGTTTTCCCTGCCATAATAAATCTGTAAGGCACAATAGTATTAATATTCAGCCTTCAGTAAAAGGAAAACTGGGATAGGCAAATGGAATTAGCTATGAAAGGCAACAACAACGAGGATGTTATAAAATAGTATTCTAAAAAATGAGGATGGTAAAATGAATCCCCATGTACAGAGTGAGTATTGTAAAGGTCGAGAGACAGAGCAATAAAATAGGTTTTCACTTACACACCCTCCCCTACCTTCCACCACCTTTTCGTTTCTCAGGACTATCAGGTGGCTGCTGTTTTAAACAAGCTGCAGAGTGTTTGGTCTGGTCCAGCCAAGCAATGTTTTACTCAAGCCAAAACTCTCGTCACTATGTTCCATTGGCTTTCAAGCACAATTACATCACTTAACTCTCAACAATGAGCAAACTCCTCCAAGACATTCATATTCAAAAAACAAAGCAGCTTCAGAACATAGTGCCTCACTTCCACAAACACTGTACATATTTCCTTTCCATGATTAATTGATAACCGACGAGCTTCTGTGTTAGACAACTGGGATACAAGTAGCAACCAGCTGCTTGGAAGAATAACATTCTTCCTGACAGGAAGAAGAAAAGGGAGCATTTGATTGAAAGCCTTCGTACTGTTCCTTAAGTGTTACCAAGGACAGCTTGGCTTGCAAACCCGTGGGAAAATAAAGTTTTCAAGGAGTGTTGCAAAGGTCTCTCTGGGGCAATTAAGCCAGAAGCCTGAGATGCAGAACATTTATTTGGGCAAACACCTCAGTGAATAAGTGAGATGGGGACTGTGCAAAAAGAAGGTAAACATGTTGGCCTTTCTGAAGTTAGGCCACAATGAAGTGCAATATTTTGTCTTATAGATGATTGACAATCTGGGGGAAAAAGTGGGCAACTTATGAACTCAAACTGCCTGAGGTTACACTTGAGCTCTGAAATCCTTCCAGTTCTTTAAGAGGAGACGGTCAGGTAATGAAACTCTTTGGGAGTTGTTGGTATAAAACAGGGGTGTCAAACTCAAGGCCTGCGGGCTGGATCTGGCCCACAGAGTGCTTAGATCTGGCCTGCGGGGCCACCCTGGAAACAGTGAAGGACCTCCCCGTGGTGCCTCTGCCAGCGAAAATGGGCTCCCGAGTTCTGTTTTTGGCTGCAACGGCCTTCTGTAACCCTCTGCCAGTGAAAACATAGCTCAGGATGGCCGCACATGGCCCTCCCGAGCTCCGTTTTCACTGGCAGAGGTTGCAGAAGGCTATCGCAGCCAAAAACAGAGCTTGGGAGCCCATTTTTTCCGGCAAAGTGCTCAGGCCACCACAGGCGCCGACACGAGTGACGTTGAGCTGGCCACGCCCACCCTGGCCATGCCCCCCCAGCCCCCCACCCGAGGTCAAACACAACCCTGATGCGGCCCCCAATGAAATCGAGTTTGACACCCCTGGTATAAAACAACGGACCATGTGAAGAAACATAGGTTTCATAAACTTCAAATGAAAATATCTATTGTTCTTTCATCCCTTCAAGGTCATAAGGTGGCTTATATTAAAAACAAACTGGTCAAATGCCATCTTACTGGAACTGCTTCTACCTCCCTCAACGCATGGCATTCAGCCGTATCCTGAATTTTAGAATGTGAAGAACATTAGATAATGGAATTAGTGGTGAATCAAGATCGGGTGAAGAACTGCTGTGGCTGCCAACATCCTATTTGGTGTCACAATGGATTGGAGAAGATGGTCTTAATAACACCCTTGTTCATTGTGAAAGATGAACTCATTGGAAGTCCAGTGTGGGGCAGTATCATTCTGTCACTGCTTTGATTAATATACTGCCATACACCTCAAAATCAATTTTCATGAAGTTGATGCAGCTATCGTTCCAAGCCCATTTCTTTGAGTGCTTGAAAATATTTGAATGAACGTACCCAAGGTCAGAGAGGAAGTGACTGGGGACAATTGTGATTCTGATAAGCTGCCTGAGAATAAAATCTCTCTTCAAGGTTCTACTCCAGCATCTTTCAAAGTGGGAAAGATGTGGAGCTCTTGGTATTGTCACTGCTTCTTCATTCATTGCTAGTCAAATATTTGGATTATGCAAGTCATTCATTCATGTATGTCTAGCTTCATATTGAGTGGGCTTGGGCCATCTGCTATATACTGTTCTTTTCTTTAAACAGCTACTGCTAAAATATTAAAGAAAGAGCTTGCCCTTAGCTTTTTACGCTTAACCATAACAGGTAAATTGCGCTCTCCAAAATCATCTCTTATTTGAATTTGAGCCATATCTTTCTAACATAGTTCTTATCTAAGGAGCATCAACATTGACAGAGTTGTACCAGGGGTGGGTTCTAAGTTACCTCACCGCCAGTTTAGTTGGGTCACATTGCTGTTTCTTAAGTGTTTTATATGCATAGAAAGGTAAAATAAATACTATATACTAAGACAAACATTTGGCCAACTGACACTAAATAAACTGTTCTGACATATACAAATTTGACTCAAACACAGATTTAGGAAGGATCATATTCTTAACCTGGGACTGCCTATATACAGCATGAATAATAAATTAGAACTGAATCTTATTCTAGTTTGATTTCATTTAAGTTTGTAATAACCTGATCTGGATGGAAGTTACCAGCTCAAATAAAAACTAAATCCAATTAATGATATTTAAACCTTACAAGCATCCAGAATGTGTGTTATTGTACTGCATGTGTCCTGTAGTTGGTGTGATGCAGCAACAGTATATTATCTCTATAGATTAGAGACCTTAGCTTGCATAGAATTGTGTGATTGTGCTCAGGATGAAACGGTGCTTTGGTTGTGCATTGGACAAAATATGCTAAATGGATTGGCGCTGTCTTAAATGCTGCAAGTAGAATAGAATAACAGAGTTGGAAGGGACCTTGGAGGTCTTCTAGTCCAACCCACTGCTTAGGCAGGAAACCCTACACCACTTCAGATAAATGGTTATCCAACATCTTCTTAAAAACTTCCAATGTTGGAGCATTCACAACATCTGGAGGCAAGCTGTTCCACTGATTAATTGTTCTAACTGTCAGGAAATTTCTCCTTAGTTCTAAGTTGATTCTCTCCTTGATTAGTTTCCACCCATTGCTTCTTGTTCTACCCTCAGGTGCTTTGGAGAATAGTTTGACTCCCTCTTCTTTGTGGCAACCCCTGAGATCTTGGAACACTGCTATCATGTCTCCCCTAGTCCTTCTTTTCATTAACCTAGATATACCCAGTTCCTGCAACTGTTTTTCGTATGTTTTAGCCTCCAGTCCCCTAATCATCTTGGCTGCTCTTCTAGAAAGTCCTGGAAGACGCCGTGTGAGGTGCAAATATCCTGTTCAGGGTTGTCCATTGCTGACATGGTAATTCAAAGCCTGGCACCATTTGGGGGG
>QLTV01001802.1:94802-115756 GCA_003457575.1 Thermophis baileyi | reverse complement strand
AGTGTAATGTTGCCAGAGAAGAAGCTACGCAGGATTACGTTGACTACTCTTAGTGCCTTTTTGGCAATGTTGTTACAGTGGGCTTTGGCACTTAGATCATTAGATATGAGTACTCCAAGATCCTTGACAGAATGAGGGTCGTCTACAAGGTCGTGTCCTCCAAGCTTGTATTTTGTGTTCTGATTCTTTTTGCCAATGTGTAAGACAGAGCATTTGTTGATTGAGATTTGAAGTTGCCACTTGTTTGATCATTCTGATACATAGTCAAGGTCTTTCTGAAGGGTAGTAGCATTGTCTGTGGTGTTAAATAGTTTGACATCGTCGGCGAAGAGAACATATTCATAGGTCTAAGAATGAATTCAAGTAGCAAACTATTGAGTGAGACAAGAGCAAATGGAAAGTTACAAATTATTAATAAATCATTAAAAAAAACCTAGAGCAAACAGAGTAATCCCTAAACTTGGTAATTTTTTCAAAGATAGAAAAATTGATGGGGAGATTTTAAGACACACAATTGCTGGT
Source organism: Thermophis baileyi (assembly GCA_003457575.1). Classification (NCBI taxonomy): domain Eukaryota; kingdom Metazoa; phylum Chordata; class Lepidosauria; order Squamata; family Dipsadidae; genus Thermophis; species Thermophis baileyi. The sequence continues at coordinate 115,234 of QLTV01001802.1, read as the reverse complement.
AAAAAGATAGTGGTTTGTATCATAACTAGAATTTTGTGCGGAATGTCATATGAAACAAATAATGCTGCATATGCAAGAAGTTTGTTGAGATGATTTGGTCACACAGAAAGAATGAATGAGGATCAAACAGCAAAATGATTGTTACATGGAGAAAGAATAGACGGACTGAGAGGAAAGCGAAGACCAAGAGAAATGTGGTTGGATGAAGGGATGATCTATTGAAAAATGACCCTCACTGCCCATGCCACTATATTCTGGACCAGTTGAAGTTCCTATGTGATTTTGAAAAACTGACTCATGTAGAACACTTTGCAGAAGTCAAGCTGAAGGGTGAAAGGGTGTAGGTGACTGGTGGGCTGTACAATCCAGGAAAAGATGCAATTAGTACACTAGATGGAGTTGTATAAAGACTCTTGTAGAAATTGTGAGTTCAGGAATACCCTCAAATTATGCATCACTTCTGATTGGGGAATTACAACTCAATCCAGGAATAAAGATTCCTCAGACTTGGGTAATCTCAACAGGCATAACCATAGCCTCAGTTACTTGGTCTTGATAGGATTGAGCCAGAGTTCATTTCTCCTATTCCAGGCCAGCACATCCTCCAGGCACTGGGACAGAACCATGATAGCTTCACTTAGTTGGCTTAGGATCAAAAAATATAATTGGGTATCATCAGCATATTGATGATACTGGACTCCAAACCTGTAGATGACCTCACCCAGTGGTTTCATGAAAATGTTGAAAAAGAAAGGAGATTGTTGATCCCTGAGGTACCCCATAACCATCATCATTCACTGGAACTAGCCACAAAGAAAGATACAATATGGTGCCCCCAATTCTCAACCTCCAGAGCCAGTCCAGGATATTGTGGTTGACAGTATTGAATGCTGTTAAGAGATCAAGAAACACAAGAATGGATGCATCAACTGTCTCCACTATGAATCCTGGCCTGAATGCTGGCTGGGTCTAGATCAAAGTTTCTCAACCTCAGCAATGTTAAAATGTGTTGGACTTCAACTCCCAGAATTCCCCAGCTAGCATGGGTCTTAGTTTTACACCATACCATAGAGAAATCCATTAGTTCGGGACTCAGTATCATTAGTACAGGTAGCCCTCAGTTAGTGACTACTCATTCAGCAATTGGTGCAACATCACAATACCATAGAAAATACCTCTGCAGAGTTTTCTTTTGAATTTCCCTTTACCACTGATTAGAATTTTTAGCATAGGCAATCTAATACAGAGAGTCATGGAAGGCGGGAGGGAAAATATACCTCTATGAAAGGAAATTAGATTATTTTTCCACTGTTAAGCATGCCTTCTAATAGGCCCTGCTAATTGCTATCTCAGAGGAAATAGCATGGCCTACCTGAGAAGAAGACTGGTGAATAACTACTGTGCTTTTGCAGACAGGCTGAGAATCTGAGCCATTTCTGCTAACCGAAGAAATAAGAAAAGAGCTACAAACATATATACACAGCAGGCTATTTAGATAGTGATGCTCCTTTTGGCATTTCTTGGGAAAACCAGCTGCTTTAAATTTGCCAAGATGCCACCAGACATCTGCTTCTTTTCCCGTGCTTTCCTTCTCCCGGTTGGCATGAGTTTAGTTGGACAACCAGCCAGCCAGCCTCTACAAGGGCCTCCCAAACAGTAAGTACAGCAGAAATAAGGGAGCAGCACCCAAGAAAGTGCTAGCCAAATATTTAGACTAAAAACTTATGTATTTTCTTACAGTTTATTATTTTGTCCTTTGCTCTCTGGACCTGTAGTAGTGTTCCTGAGAACTGGATAGAGAGAGACTGTTAAGAAATAGTAAAAAACAAAAACAAACAAACAAGAACAACTTGAAATATTGAATTATATACCTACTCAGCTGGAAAAAGGAAACAAACTTGGTAAGAACAGGTAACAAAACAGTCATAACCCCTATATATCTATATTTGTCCATAATAAAATTTAACATATATTACTACAGCTTCTAGCTTAATTTTTGAACATTCTGCATCTTTCACTATGCTTTCTTTTGCACCATTCTGCTGAGTTTCTCTGGGAGTACTACAAAAAACAGAATAACAGAGTTGGAAGGGACCTTGGAGGTCTTCTAGTCCAACCCCCTGCTCGAGCAGGAGACCCTATACCATTTCAGACAAATGGTTATCCAACATCTTCTTAAAAACTTCCAGTGTTGGAGCATTCACAACTTCTGGAGGCAAGTTGTTCCACTGATTAATTGTTCTAACTGTCAGGAAATTTCTCCTTAGTTCTAGTTGCTTCTCTCCTTAGTTAGTTTCCATCCATTGTTTCTTGTCTTCTGGCTGGAGAATAGGTTGACTCCCTCTTCTTTGTGGCAGCCCCTCAAATATTGGAACACTGCCATCATGTCACCCTTAGTCCTTCTTTTCATTAGACTAGACATACCCAATTCCTGAAACCATTCTTCATATGCTTTAGCCTCCAGAGGACAACACAATGAAGCCTGCCACTACCCCTGCCAGCTTCCGCCTTACTGGCTCACTGTCCTTCTTTCTCCACCCCCTCAGTTGAGCACAACCAAATCCTTGCTTTAACATCAGCATAACATTTGCACACACATTCCACTATTTAGGAAGACACCAAACAATTGCCCAAGAAATGCCTGATCAAGGAGCTTCCAATCTAGCCCGTGGCTTCTTCAGTCAGAAATTCAGTTACAATAGACTGGAGATCAAATATTATTTTATGCAAATTATCTGAGCTTCAAATATGAGGTTTATATTGTTCTATATACCTGCCGTAACGAAGTGTATTTATGCACAGACACTCAACAGACACTATTTTAAAAGAGCAGAATAAGTTTAAGGTTGCTAGTTGATAAATATATATATATATATATATATATATTCTGCAAAAAATATCTATCTATCTATCATTATCTATCTCTATCAATAAATAAATGCCACAGAGCAGGCGTGGGTTTCTCTTACCTTCCCTACCGGAAAAAAATATGTCTTTTAACAGAATAAGTTTAAGGTTGCTAGTTGATAAATATATATATATATATATATATATTCTGCAAAAAATAATGTGGCGCTCAGTCTCTGCTCATCTCCAGTCTGTTTCTTCACCTATTTTTTTTTTGCACATACTTCAATGTCAAAATGCTGCAGAAAGTTCATGATGACATCACTCGAAGAGAGGCTAGAATTCCAGTGAATTCCTGCTTTTATTGGTGGCTTACAAATACCTCTTTTCATTCTCTTTTTTCTTATTACTTTATTTATTTTCTCCAATTCCAGAGGCTTCTTTAGGAAGTCTCCATTTAGCCCTTATGGATCTGGGCAGGCAGTTCTTCTTTCTCCCTAGACTCATGAATATAGATTGTTCTGTCTTTCTTAAACCTCAGGAGACTCTTTATGGGTGATGACACCTTTATCCATAATGAAGCAATGACATGAAGCAGACAAACAAACAGGGAAAGGAACAATGACAGCTATGCCCAATGGATTTACATACCAGTTCAAGGCTTAGAAATATTTGTCCTATGGGTGAAAGTAGCTTGGTTTTTATTAAACTTGTAGCCGGCTGATCCTTTTGCTTGACTTTTGAGATTTTTTTACTGTGAGAGTGGGAAGAAACTTCTTTCTATTTGGCAAGGCAGCAAGAGCCATCCTTCCCATTTCTCCAATGCGGCAATACTAGGAAAGGAACAACAATAAATAGCAGTATACGCTTTATTCAGTTAGAATAGAAGTTGTTAATAAAAGGGCATCATGCTTCAAAATATTTCCTGTGCTACTGAGTGATTGTGTTTTAAAATTTATTCTTTTTAAAGTTTTTTTTTTATAAAACCTTTTGTTTAAAGCACTTTTGCAATCTGTTCAGAGCGCTTTACGTTTTTTGAGAGATTAGAAGAATAAACATATTGAAAAGCTGTGGAAAAAAAATATCACAATACAATACAGGTTAAAATGGTTTTTTTTTTTTAAAAAAATTGCTTGAGGGAAAAGGAGTTGTAAAAGCCATTGTTAGTAAAAGAAGAACAAAGATGTTTATTCTACTCAAAATAACTTTGGCAGATTTAAGAGAAAGTTCTGCTTTAGGGCTTCTTCTACCAGGAATAAATCTTAAAAGTAATGACTAGCAGCAAATCACTGCCTTGATAGTCCGAAGTGTCAAATGATTACAATAAGATATGGTGCACTCTGTCAGGGTTCTTTCAAAATTAAAACTCTTTAGATGGGTTTATAAAATATGAAGTACATATGGAATGAAGATGTATTTGTTATCTCTTAATAGGCAGTGATAAGTTGTTAATATTGAATATACTTGCTGTGGATAAAGGGGGAAGTTCCTTCTTCTTTTTTTTTAAAAACACCCCTATACTATTAAAACTCTCTTTCCAATATCTTTTAACAGGGCGAAACGGTACACCATACGGCAACAGTTGTCGAACCAAGTATCATAAATGGACTAACTTACAGAGTCCGTCTAAAATCTGGGACCCATGACACAGGTGGAATTGAAATTTGGCAAATTTTATAAAACACTTTATAACACAAAAATTAACATAAAACAGTTGGTGACATAATAGAATGCATGACGTGACTGAGACCTGCGCACGTGATTGCCATTTGCCACCTTCACAGCTGGCTTCTGAAAAGCAGAGTCAGTGGAGAATTCAGCAATGCAATTGCAGTCATGGGATGTTTAACAAACACACTGACTCACTTAGCAACCAAATGGGAAGTGACATTGTATGCCACAATGATGTGATGTTTTGCTTAGCGATCATGTTCTTAGCAACAGTTGCCGGTCCCAATGGGGGTTGCTAAGCGAAGACTACCTGTAGATTAATAGAAGTTGCTTCCCTCCCTTTCAAGCAGAATGGCCATTCTTTTGCTTGAAGGAGCACTATATATCATCTTCAAAAGCTTTTGCAAAGTACCATGTTACCTGGATTTAACAGATTAAAAGAGTTGGAAGGGATCTTGTAGGTCATCTAGTCCAACCCCCCTGCCCAAGCAGGAGACCCTACACCATTTCCGACAGATGGCAGTCCAGTCTCTTGAAAGCTTCCAGTGATGAAGCTCCCACAACTTCTGAAGGCAAGCTGTTCCATTGGTTGATTGTTCTGTCAGAAAATTTCTCCTTATTTCCAGGTTGAATCTCTCCTTGTTCAGTTTCCATCCATTATTCCTTATCTGGCCTTCGGGTGCTTTGGAAAATAGCTTGACCCCCTCCTCTCTGTGGCAGCCCCTCAAATATTGGAACACTGCTATCATGTCTCCCCTGGTCCTTCTCTTCACTAGATTAGCCATGCCCAGCTCCTGCAACCGTTCATCGTATGTTTTAGCCTCCAGTCCCCTAATCAGCAACATGGTACCTATCGGTGGCATGTTGTTCATCCCCTTCCCAAAGTGGTCTCTGCAGATCTGCACATTTTCGAAAATGATTTTAAAAATGTCATTAATAATCGCCAAAACCTTGTTCTTGCTGATTTCAAGCAAAACCAGGAAAATACTGGATGTTTCTCAGTGAGAACACCTGTGATTCAACACAACTTGGGTTCTGTTCAACTGTTGGCATCCTGTTTGTGTGAGACACCTGCAGTATTCTTGGGAACTGTTGCTGTAAGGGCAACATGCAGGTTTTTTTTACACTACATTAGTTGAACTAATGAGAGAATTGGCATTAATCAAAGAAAAGAGCCAAATGAGTATTTGCACAGGGAAGCAGAAATAAAGCATAATCAGGAACTGGGTGGTCATTTATTTAGAATACTCTTGACAGATTGAACCAGTATGTTAGTACCAAGGAATGTCTGATTTAATGATGGATCTGGCCTTTTACCTAAACCAAATATCTAACTTGCATTTTAGGGTAAGAGCACATAGAAAGAAATTGTATTAAATCAGAGGTGAAAGACTACAATCTTTCAAATGGCTTTTTTGGTTGCAATTCTCTGTCTGGAAGTATTTGTCCCTGAACATAATGGCTTTTTAAACAAAAATAAAATAAAATAACAATGCATAGGATTGTGCTAGGCAATACAAAAATATATATCTACATGCTTGTATTACTAATAATGGCACAGCAGCTGACTCAAGGAATCCATTCAAATCTGTCAATGCGTTGCTATAGGAGTTGCCTAAAATTTTGAAAGCTGTGGTTCACTCACACACACACCCTTTTTTTGAAAGGGCTCATGCCTGGATCTGAGGGGTCTTATATAACTATTAGCTGGCATCCAACTTTTCTTTTTTTGGGGGGGCGGAAACTTTTTTGATCTGGCAGTGGTCAACCTCCTACGCAACGTTGTAGAAATGGATTATCTTGATCCCTTTTAATCAGGGAATGAGGCCCATGTGTGAGGTGAGATGGCTTTAGTCATCTTAATGGATTACCTGTGTCAGGACCTGGCGAGGGTATGCATTCTCCTACCCTTTTTGGACCTCCTGACAGCTTTTGATATGATTGGCCATGTATCTTACTTGGCTACTTGCAGAGGTTGGGAATTGGGGACACTATTTTACAGTCGTTCTGTTCTTCTTAAGGAGGAAAAATTCAGTCTACATTGGGGAAGGCTGAAGTTTGGCCCAGTGACTTATGACTGTAGGGGTGCCAATATGCTGTGTCCTCTTCCCCCCGTTTCCACAGTTTGAGGTGCAGTATCATTAATACGCTGATGATACCCAGATGTACAGGTAGTCCTCTACTTAAAACAGTTCACTTAGTGACCATTAGAAGTTACAACAGCACTAAAAAAAAATTGACCTATGACCATTTTTCAGACTTATGACCACTGCAGCATCCCCATGGTCACATGATTTACATTGGGACGCTTGACAAGTGACTCACATTTATGACAGTTACAGTGTCCCGGGGTCATGTGATCCCCTTTGGCGACCTTCTGACAAGCAAAATCAATGGGGAAGCCAGATTCACTTAACCACCGTGTTACTAATTTAACAACTGCGGCAAGGAAGGTCATAAAATGGGGCAAAACTCACTTAACAAATTTTCCACTTAGCAACATAAATTTTGGCCTCAATTGTGGTCGTACGTTGAGGACTACCTGTATATCACCACTGTAGGCTATAGGGGCTCTGCTGAAGTCTTATCTTGGTGCCTGCAGGCTGCAAAGTCTCAATGTGAGAGAACAGGCTGAAGTTGACTCAAGCAATATGGAATTGCTATTTATTCATGGTTGTCTATCAATGGAGTGTTAGTCTGCATGGGCCTGCATTAACTGTAAAGCAGCAGGTTCATGTTTAGGGAGACCTTCTGCATTCATGGCTCCTGTTCTAGAAGCAGAAGGAAGCTGAGGCTAGAAGGTTCTTTGCTGATATGCCAAAGGCAGCCTTAACTGATAAAGGAAGATCTGGATTCTAGCAGGATATAAATGCGAACAAACGAATATAGAGCTGTGGTGGCACAGTGGTTAGAATGCAGTACTTGCAGGCTACTTCTGCTGACTGTCGGCTGCCTGCAATTTGGCAGCTCAAATCTCACCAGGCTCAAGGTTGACTCATCCTTCCACCTTTCCGAGGTGGGTAAAATGAGGACCCAGATTGTTGGGGGCAATAGGCTGACTCTGTAAACCGCTTAGAAAGGGCTGTAAAGCACTATGAAGTGGTATAGACGTCTAAGTGCTATTGCTATATACATTTCAGGCAGTGAGAGAACTCCAATTAATATTGCTGATATAAAATATCCCGCCAAAAAGTGAGAAATGTACACTATGTATACATACACATTATATCGTAATAATATAGTTAGTGAGTAAATTAATAAACACCTAATCAATATTAAGAATATAAATATTAGAATGCTGTATAAATTATGGTTGTGCACATATAAAAATGATTCAAACATGTGGCTTTGGCACTATTATTCATTAAAATATGGATCTTTTTTCAGGATTCCATGACTGAACCAAATGCAACTGCTTTAAGAGTTTTATCAAAAGTATTTGGCTTTAATGATTTAATCAATTAATTAGCATTAATGCATAATAAATATATAATGTACTATTGTTTAATACACTTATGCACAATAGTAGTTCAACTGAGATGCACGTAATTTGGCCATGTCATGAGTCAGTTCTAATTATTTTCATCCAGCTATCAAATAAAAATGACAAGCATTGTATGCATTCAAAAATCATTTTATTATTAACATAATCTTTCCACTGAGCCAAGGTAGTGTATACTTCATAAGGAATGTCGGTAAATATTCTATTTTTAGCATCTTTTTTACATATTTCCATTGATAAATAAACTCTGGATTCACATAAAAAAGTTAAACTTAAATAACTAATATTTTCATTTCTTTTTTGTTTCAACAGGCATACGCTGGTAAAATATAAATATTCTTGTACACAACCTTTCTTCTAAATACAAGAAATAACAATTAGCTACACATCACAGCTATTAACAACTCAAAACATAGCCTTTCAGCTGATTTGCTGGGCTGAACTACCATAGAAGATGGAACACAGCAAATTTCACATTTTGATTCTGAGCTCCAGAGAGGTTGAAAGCCATGAAGAGAACAGGTCTTTGACAGGCTTGGTTAAAAATAGGCCTGCTCTGCCACTGAATTTTAACTTGAATCTATTATCTATCACTGATTCTATTTAGAGTTTTTACATAACACTCTGATGTCACCTAACAAAATATGGCACAATATCCATTTGAACAATAAGCATCAGGCTTCGAAATGACTATGTGGCAAAAAATGTAGACAATACATACATGGTGGCTTAAAGTGTGCATGTGTGTTTATTTCCTTCTCTTTTCCCAATTTTTCTTCACTGATTTAGATCCTATATTGCTTTCCCGCGTTGGACACCCGACAGAAATGAGCAGATTGCCTGCAGTTGTATTTATTACCTCTCAGGGTGAAGAGCTGCCCCTTGGAGTCAGAAGGAAAGATTAGCTCATAGGTGTCCTCACATTCTCAAGTTCAGCTGAAGCAGGACGAGCAGTCTGCCTTTCAAAGGATTCGAGGGATGATGGTGAAAGGGACAACAGGACTACTGGCTTCAAGCTCCAGTGCCGTCAGGAAACATTCCGTGGCTGCATCATCATTACCCTGAGCTTGCAGAACCACCCCAAGGCCATTCCAAACCTCATGGGCTGTTGAGTTCACCTGGACAGCATCCCGAAGGATCTTCTCGGCCAAGCTGTACCGGCCAAGCTGATGAAGAATTAGAGCCTAGAGGGAGAAAAAGGAAGTAGCATTAAAAACAACTGCAATCAAATCCTAATATGAAAAAGAACAGTACAATTATACTGAACACAACTGATAAGTCCATGGCAATAAGGCTAGATAACAGGAGGGCAACCATTACCAATCTGATCCCCTCCAGCATAGCAACACATTTCAAATTCTTGAAATGTGAATTATTTCTTTATTTTACATTCCGTGTTTATTATTATTTGTATAAGTAATTCAAGGTGGCGAACATGTCTAATGCAACTTCCTTCTCCTATTTTCCCCACAAAAAATTCTTGTGGGGTGACTTGGGCTAAGAGAGTGATGGATCCAAGGTCACCAAGTTAGCTTTCATGGCTAAGGTGGGACTAGAACTTATGATCTCCCAGTTTCTAGCCTTGTGCCTTAACCACTAGCCCAAACTGGCTCTCTTATATTATTGCTTTTATTAGTTTTTTATTATTTATTTCATGATCTTCTGTATTTCATGTATTTCCTGGATTTACTCTATATTTAAGCATACTGGTAATAGTACTATATAGTCCAAAAGGAATACTTCCAATAGTTTAATGGGCTTTCTGTTACAACATTTCAATTTCAAGAGCTCTAGTGGGTCAGGAGTTACAGGCAGAAAAGATAGGAGAAACAGCTTTCTTTTGGAATGTCACAAATATTTCCCATCTACTTTGCAAATAAGTGAAGTTAGTAATTTACTGTATTTTTACCATACCAACTACCCAGATATATTGTAATAGGCTATGAGAATCACTTTGAGACACAGAAACTGGAAGAGCTGTAGCCTAGATAATGGTCAGGAAAAAAAAATCTCAGCCCACAAGAAGGAATGGGGGCAGGGAAAGCATCCCAGAGGAAACTCTCCCTAGTTGTTTAGAAAGTAAAGGCAAGGGTGGGAGAAGTGCTTTCAAACTTGCAAGACTGATATCAGCCTTTCAGGAGTGGTCCAGACAAGAAACCAAAGCCAGTACTAACTATTGTAGTACTAACTAAAAATAGTACTATCATGTTTTCCCGAAAATAAGACCCTGTCTTATATTTTTTTGAACCCTGAAATAAGCGCTTGGCCTTATTGCCATGCACTCAAAAGCCCGATTGGGCTTATTATCAGGGGATGTCTTATTTTGGGGGAAACAAGGTAACACTGTTTTTATTGTAAATTTACAATAAAAGTAACAAAATCATCTGGTTGGGTATTTCTGGTTTAAAGAAAAGTAATGTCTCTGTAAAGATTTTTTGTTTGCTTATTTATTTACCATATTTATACATCCACCCATCTCACAAATGTGTCTTTGGACAGTGTACAAATAAAACAATTCAAATGAATTAAAACAAATATAAAACAACAATTAAACACAATTTAAACACAAATGCAGTGGTACTTCAGTACTCATCCTTAATTGGTTCCAGGAGGCATGACGAGTACCAAAAACGATGAGTACCAAACAAAATTTTCCCATAAGGAATAATGTAGTGAGTCACATCGACAAGTTCTAGCTTGTGCGTTGAGTACTAAACAAATGATGAGTACTGGGACAAAATTTTCATGTTAAAATGCGTTGAGTACCGAATTTGATGAGTTTCAAAGGAGTTGAGTACCAAGGTACCACTGTATAAGACTGTGGGAAATAGACCAGCATGCTACACACAGTATAACCATCTTGCAGGGTCCCTATTTCCCTGGGACCCTCAAGCCTGTCAAAAGCCATGTTTTGAGGGATTTCCTAAATGCCAATAGGGTCGGGGCTAACCTCACCTTGGGAGGAAATGAAGCAGTAAGAAATCATTACAAACTACAATAAAGTATTTCTTAGGAAGAATGTATGAAACTAGACATTATGTACATTACAGGTTGGCAGTTACAACAGTCACAAGGTGACAGTAGGAAAGTACTCTTCACTTACTCGTCTTCCATGACTGTCCCAATGTGCCTGCAAACTGTGTGAACAGGGCAGTCATATGATCAAATTAGATCATATGCATTTTCTTCATCCGATTGAAATCTAGTAGGAATTCTGCACTACTCCATTCACAATCATGCCTCATTTTTATATCAAGGGGGTGTAATGAATCTCTTGAACTTTGTGTGCAATGGAATGTATTGGGAAATAGGAAGCTCTGTTGCAGAAACAGAAATTAATTTGTTTTGGTTCAGCCTGAATACCAATTATGGCAATTTGAGGCTCGTTTTCTTTTGTACAGCTCCCATTTTCTCCTCTGAACTGAGCACTAAACAATGACACAGCTTCTTGTTACTGTGCAGGAAACATGCACACTGTAATGTAAGCCTAAAACAAACGTTGCATTGGTTTTTTATAAAACAAAGGAAAATCTCAAAAGTATCCCCCAAGTCTAGAGAAAACATGAAATTGATAACTCTGTTTTGCATGTTTGTCTAATACAATATAGTCCTCACCCTTGCCAAAAGTTAAGGGCAGCTCTTGGTGATCAAAAGTTTGCAATCAATGGCTACAGGCTATTATAGGGATGGAGAACCCAGAGGTCCTTGAGATATTTTGGACTTCAACCATGAAACAACTATCAACATCTGCTTTGTAAAGAATAAGGATGGGGCATAGTTCTAATTTAGATTGCTGTGGTCCTTGTGATCACACTTCCAGGTTGTCAAAGGCTTGAAAGAGACACAGATGATCTTGTAAGAAATTTTCTGACAGTGAGAACAGTTAATCAGTTGAACGGCTTGCCTCCTGAAGTTGTGGATGCTCCATTGCTGGAGATTTTCAAGAAGAGATTAGATAATCATTCTGTCAGAGTTCCAAATAGCATCTAAAATAAAATCAGAGTCTGAGGCAAAGCATTCCTCAAAATTCCAATTTATTAACAGAGCCATGTTGGCACGGCTGGGAGAAACCCGGATCTGACGCTCCCAGGGTTTCTCCACCCAGTTGAAAGATCAAGCCCTTTGTCCCCACACCCACAAGTTCATGATGTTAGCCAGTCTCCTTCTGTCGACGTGTCAGTTACTCCCCTCATCTTCCGGGCAGGTGCTGGACAAAGGAGAATCTAAAGGAATTTGTTATGGCTACATGTCTACATCCCTCATGCAACAGCCCCTCCCAAATTCCCACAGCAAGAATACATTCTCAAACGTAAAGTGTGGCAGGCCAAAGTCTCTAATAAAATATGGCTTCGGCCTGACACATTCGGTATAAGGTCTCCTGCTCAAGCAGCGATTTGGACTAACAGGCCTGCAAGGTCCCTTCCAACCCTATGATTTTAAGGGTAACTCACATGGTGATTTAAAATAATTAAATGCTGCATTCTTTTAACTCACCATTCTTAATAATTCATTAGAGGTTAGGAATGGCTGATTTGTAATCTCCAGGACTCCATTTTAATCCCACATATCATTTATGTTAAAAGTCATGATCTTGAATTACACTTCTAATGTCTTCAACTTTACATATCACTTATGATCATAAATACAAAGCAGTACTCAAAAAAAAAAACCTTTAAGGAGCTTTAGGTAGACATGTATACTCCCTTACCTCCAAATACCAGTTCATGTGGAGGCATAAACAGGAAGACACATATTCACATAAAAATGGAAATGTTTCAAACGATAACTTTAAAGGTTTCCCTTTTATGTCTCCTAAAAACAAGGATCTAACCTTTTAAAGCAGGCTACTTTTGGCTCAATAATACTACACATCCCCTATCCTTCCAGATCTTGAACAGAACAGTAATCCTTGTCCCTCCAGCTATCCTTTCACAATTCAAAACTAAGCTCCCTTGCTGCTTGCCAAACCAGCTCCTAGGTATTCCCTTTCACAGCAGCAAAATCTCCCGGGTAAACAGACGGCCCATTATTTGGTGGACTGCTAGGAAAACATGTGGGGAAGCTTCTTCAACACAATAGCCTTCAACACACCCTTCTAAATAGCTGTTTGCTGAGCTGCAGGTAAGTACAGCAACCTCTGCTTTGAATCATTGTAGCTAAGAGTCTGCCCAGTCAAACCAGAATTATATATGGCTCTATTGTTCATTCAATCCATCGAAGCAGACAGAATATTGTTTGCACACAACATATGTGTTCACTATGCTCTTCTGTTTACTTAGCATGCCTATTCTTGCCTTTTTATCTACAATGCAGCCTCTAGTACACTGCATACATTCAGCTGTGTAAACGCATGGGATGGTTAATTTTCCATTCCTCTCCCCGCACTTCCCCCCAAACAAATCTCCAAGGTAGTGAATTGCTGTTCCCTTATTAGTAAGAAGCAACATTTGTTTCGGAGGGAAAATGCTCTTTAGCTTGGTAACACGAGTTTTAAAATGTCAACCTTAATGTTGCTGCTTACTGAACTTTCTCCTGCTCCAAAAGGGTAATGAATGTGGGAAATAAATCAAGACAATTTTGGGCATTCCTAGGAGAAAAGTGATTGCTTGAAGGAAAATGAAGATCTACTTCAGAAGCCTATCTACAACTTCAAATAAAATTAGTCTAACATGCCTCCAGAATGCTTCTCTCCCCCCCCCTCTCTCTCACACACATCAAATGAATTCCTATTCAGCTAAAATTTCTACTCATGTCAGGCAACAGCAAAGAGAATGTATGGAGACAAAATGTTGAGACTATGTGTCATTCTGAGGCTTCCACCCCAATCCTTGGTTAAGTGAAATTTTGAGGCCAGGGGATAACTGCACATGTGGTTAAATGCAGTTCAAAGTTTTCACAGCTCTAAATGAGCAGTGGTTAGGATCAGTCTTCATAATTTGGCCATTCCGGCAACCCTGTGATGACATGATCGTGATCTGGGTGCTTGGCAACCAGCTCCTGTTTATAATGATTGCAGCATTTCACGGTCACATGATTGTGATTCGCAACCTTTCCTGCTGGCTACCTGTAAGCAATGGGAAAGCCATCAGGGAAGGTCGCATGCTGCCCTTCTCCCCCCCCTTTCCTACAGGTTGCGTGACTTAAAAAAAGAGAGGAATGTGGAACCATGAGAAGACATGCCTACTCTTCATTCTCATCTTTTGCTTTTGTTGTGATGAGTTATGGGAGGAATAGACCTGTAATGTTCCTTAAAGGTAGAAGTTGGTCTTTTTCACATGGCTTGTTTGTGCCATCAAGTTGTTTTTGATTCCTAACAACCACATAGCTAGATCTTCTCCATGAGGATGTATCCCTAACCTGTTCTTTCAAGTTTCCCAATAGTGCACTCATCACACTGTAATTGAGTCTATCCACGTTGCTGGTTGTCCTCTTCTTCTTTTTCTTTCCATCTTTCCCATCATTAGATTCTTTTCCACAGAGCTGGATTTTTGCTTGATGTGTCTGAAGTAGGATAATTTGAGCCCAGTCATTTGTGCCTCAAGGGAGAACTGGGTTGATTTATTTGATGATTCAGTGGTTTGTTTTCTTGGCTGCCATGGTATACTCAACAGCAAAGTTCAAAGGTGTCAATGCTCTTCCTATTTTGGGTTTTTATTTTCTTTGTAATAATTTTATTAAAGATGAGAAATACAAAGAATTTAAAAAAATTAAGAAAAATTTAAAAAGCAAAAAAACAAAACAAAAAAACACTGTAGAGAAAAAGAAAAAAAGGATAAAAGAAATGACTCCCTTTGCTTTCCAGATATTATAAACAGTAGCTTAGTACCTTCCCTAGTATCTCTTCTTCCCGGAACTTGTCTCTTATCAATAAACAAATTGTAAAAACTTGTCATTCAGTCCTAACTGACATTTTAAAATCTATAATTATTTACAGATGTTGTTGTTATACTGATTCTTGTCTCTTCTAATAATTCTCTGAAACTCTTCGTTAAGTTGCTTTCTGAGATATTTGTCTTTCTTGTGCTCAGCTTCTCTTCTTGGCAATTTCCATGGTTTGTTCTGATATCGTTTGCTTTCTTTTTCTTCATTTTCATCAGTCTCTTTTCACATTCATCCTTAACGACGTCTTTAAATCCATTTCGTAATTCCTCTGGTTCTCTATCAATGAGGGTCAGGACTTGCTATACCCTTTCTAACTTTAAAAGCAATAATGTTCCTTTGTTTTTCATGCCTTCAGTAATAAAACAATTTGATCTTCCGACTGAAAGTGTCTCATCCCAGTCCATCTCAATTTGCTGATGCCTAAGATTGTAAATTTGTAGTTGTTTCATTTAATCTTACCATGTTGAGCTTTTGTGTGTTCGTAATTAGGTTCACTTTCCTACTGTAATTCTATTTCTGCAGCTTTGGATTTTCTTCTCCTGTATTGCAACTAGATGTCCCAAAGGCTTTAATCTAGTCACATCATAAAGACCATTAGTACTTAGAAAGATCCTCAGTGCTTCCTCAGTAGTATGTTGAGTGCCATCGACCTGAGGGGCCCAACATCCAACAATGTATCGTCGATCATTTTAGGATTTCCATATAAGGTCTCCAATTGCTACCTAGCCCAGATTACACTATTGTAAATGCTTTAAGAATGATCTGTCTTTATAATTAATGACATCTCATTCATTCTATCCACTTTCTTCAGGCTACCCCTTCTTTCTCCACCATTTATCTGGTTTTTTTGGGGGGTGGCGGGTGGCGGTTGTTGTTAAAACAGAATAGAAGCAGAAAATGTGAAGGGAGTCATCCATCCTATCTTTCAGATGTACCTGTTTTTTTTAGCATGCCATTATGTTATAACCCTGCAGGGAAAGTAAACAAACCTCTTGTACTATAATGTCTTCCCAATCTTTCCTTCTTAAGCCAAAAGCAGTTGAACCTAAAATGATTACAGAGGAGGAAGTAAAGGAATCAAGCAAATTAGTCAAGAATTTACTAGGGTTTCCAAATCTGGGCTAGAAAAAGTTCTGTATCTCTCTGCTTCCATCTAATGGTCAGCTGGGTTTTGCTTGCTAACAACTGGTAGATGTCTTTCTATTATAACTGAGACAGGAGAAAAGAAGAGCAACTGAAATTACACTGTTCTCCACAGGATCACCTGTAATGTGCCTCTGCAATGAAGCCAGACAGAATTTAATGTGGGGTAGTCTCAAATCAGAAATTGGCAAATTCTCTGCCATCCTTTTTCTTCCTACCAAATGTCACAGATCAGGGGCAAAACCAGCCACCAATCACTCTGCTGAATGGATGATGACGTGGGATGAATTTGAGAGACGAAAATTTGATGTTTGATTATTCATTTAGCCTTAATTTTTATTATTTACCTTACACTTCTATTATGATACAATTTCTTAGATACTGCCATCTAAAGGTTGACCAGTTATGCATATTGCAATCAGATTAGAATTCTGACCAGCAATAATCTAGAAGATTTCTACTTGGCAACACCAATGAAACTGTTTCATAGGACTATCAATCTTCTGGGAAAGCACACTTTGACAGAGAAATGGGAGATTTTTAAGCCAATGTCAAGCAATGTTTGATAAGCCACCTGGGAAAGCCAAGGAAAATCATCAAAACCATAAAAAAGCGAAAGTTAGAATATTTTGGACATGTGATGCGACACCCAGAAAAATATGGCATACTTCACTTAATCCTCCAAAGAAAGATTGAAGGCAAACGAGGTCCAGGCAGAAGAAGAACATCATGGCTTCAAAATCTAAGGGACTGGTTTGGACAAAACTCAACAGCACTTTTTCGTGCGGCTGTTGATAAAAATAGGATTGCCAACATGATTGCCAACGTCCAATGACGGATATGGCACAACAAGAAGAACAACAGACAGAACAAAGAAAAGACAGACAGTGCAACCAGAACAATCTTGAACTAAATACACTCAAAACCGTAGAAACGGTGGTGGATTTTAGAAGAAAACCTCCTATACTACCACCTCTTACAATACTAGACAACACAGTATCAACAGAAGAGTCCTTCAAGTTTCTAGGTTCTATCATATCTCAAGACTAAAAATGGACACCTAACATCAAAAACGTCATCAAAATACACAACAAAGAATGTTCTTTCTGCGCCAACTCAGAAAGGTCAAACTGCCCAAAGAGCTGCTGATTCAGTTCTATAGAGGAATTATTGAGTCTGCCATTGTTTTTATTTGTTTCCTAGTACGATTTGATAGCTTATTAGTAACCTTGACTATCACTAAGTGTTGTATCTTTTTATTCTTGATGAATGCATTTTATTCTCCTTATGTACACTGAGAGCATATACACTAAAGACAAATTCCTTGTGTGTCCAATCATACTTGGCCAATAAAGAATTCTATTCTATTCTATTCTATTCTATTCTATTCTATTCTATTCTATTCTATTCTATTCTATTCTATTCTATTTATTTATTAAATTTGTATGCCGCCCAACTCCCAAGGGAGAACTATTCTATTCTATTCTATTCAGAAGATGTCAAACAATCCTCCCTTAAAAGAAAGCTGCCTTGGAAGTACTGGTTGGAGATACAAAATCACAAAGCTCAAACCAGAGTTTTCAATGCTCTTGTATATTTGGAATATTATATCTTTTTTCCCCTTTATGAAACCAATTTTCCTCACGGTGGGGGAAGGCAAAATGCCTCATAATAAATATGGGATGAAGCTGAGAAGATGGCTGTTCCTGAATGTGTCACCTCTATGTTCATCTTTTCCTTTTTGGAAGAAGGAAAGTGTAACTTGCAAATTGGAATAAATAAATAGGCTTTAAACTGCCTTAGTAGCACATGGAAGATTAGATGGACATCATGATGATGTGTCCCTCAAAAATAGTAAACTGATTTTCTTCCTCAGCAAACTGAACATGAGGATGAGCTCTTACTGTTACAAGCATCTGAAAATGAATTAGTATTTGAAAATTCACATGGGTTTTTCATAGCTACTCTGAGAACGGGTTGAGGGCAAGAGTGAAGGGAACTAGGAACCTTGAATGATTTAATTCTGTGGAGGATGGCAGTGAGATGACTGAGAGCAAACTAATGAGAAACAGGTTGCAGAAAATACTGATTAATTCTGACATTACAGAAGGACTGCCATCCAATAAGAAAGAAATATTTGCAAATGATAGGATATTTGGTTTTACGAATGGAATCAATTTTAGGGTTTGTTTTTTTCCAAATAAAAAAAATCCTAAGAAATGACTAAATTGCATTTTTAATAGTTTGAGAACTATGCTGTACAGAATCATGTGACAGTGAGATAGGCAGCATATAAATTTAATAAATAAATAAAATAATAAATATAGTGTACAACTCTGAGGTTAAGAAAGCATTTTGTTGCCACTATAGTTCACTCATGTGGAAAGGATTTTTCAGCAAATGTCTGTTGGTTTACCTTGGTCTACATTCCCGCAAACAGATTTTGATAGAAATTAGGACCAATATACTAATATACCACGATATAATATTTTTTCTCACTTTTTGATTGAAATGGGATTTAAAGACTTAAATCTAAAATAGATTTAAAGATGGAATAAATATATATATGTATATAAATACTTATATACACATATATAGTGCGAGTGTATATGAACTGGATAAAATAGCTGTAGAAATAAAAGATGATATTCCAATAGACAGATTTTTAGAAGATAAGATTTATAATGTATAAATATAGATATTATATTTATCCAAGTACTTAAGGATTAATATTAATAACTGATAGGCTGTTAAAAAAAGTATGATTTCATTGTTATGGTTTGTATTGTTTCTTGTTTCTTGTTTATTTTTGTTATTTGTGTATTTAATTGTTATGTTATGTTTTTAAAGAAAATTCAATAAAGATATTTTAAAAAAAAGAAAAGAAAGAAATTAGGACCAATATATCCAATTAATCACACCATCCAGTAAACGAAAGAGGGCAGGGCAAAATAATAGCTACACATTTAAGGAATAGGTACCACTTGCTTAATCAATGCTTCTTTTTCCTCTGCTTTTCCTTTTTTCAGCTGGTAATAATTGGCAAATACTAGTAGCTGTTTCCTTTGACTGCTCGTCTGACTACTACGATTAAAATGGTCTATCTCATGAAGATCAGGATGTGACTGTACTACTGCGTATTAATCACATTTATGGCTATTTATAGGGTCTGGAAATTGAAATCTTCAGGTTTAGTCCTGAAAATAAACCCAGTTTTTGTTTAGTGACAAAATTTTATCAATTCAAGGTCTATGATTACAAAGAATATGTTTCGGTCCCCAGCAGCCCTATCTTGCTAAGCTGCAAACTGATTTTTATACTTGGGGATGCTTATAAATCACAGTTCAGAGAGGTTATGCTATAATAAAAATGATGTGTGCATGTAATTTGCTTTGCTGATATTTTATGTTCCTATTCTAAAAGGCCTATTTGCTTATTGACCTAAGTTCTATTTCTGTTCAAATCATAACATTTCCCTCAATGTAGTTACTTCCACCTACACAACTCAGCTGCATGAGGACTGATTCATACATGCTTTAAAACGCATCTCTGCAATTATCAGAAGTAGAAAACAGAAACTAGCTCCACCAAATGTCAACATTTAAAGTCCAGGTGTTCAATGAAGCTTACATGCACTGCAACCTATCATATTTCCAAGGGCTGCAAACTATCATACTTTCAAGGCTTTTATCCCTTCTGTTCTGTACAAAACTAAAAATTGCAGCTGCATAATTGGCTTTAAGTCAGTTTATTTCCCTGGTATAGCAGCAAGCTGAGCTGCTGCCATTGCTAAAAGTCCTAAAAATTGGCTGGATTAGTTTACCTAGCTAGTAGGACATAAAATGAAATTCTACATTTATAAAAAGTTTTTGCATGTCTATTTCAAGAAGCTGACTGGTGCAATGATTCTGTAACTTGTGTGGGAAAAGTAAGCTGATGACAGAAATTGAGCTCTTTTGAATACTAAGGGTAAGATTCAATGTGCATATACATATTTATGTATAACAGCATGTGGGAATGCATGTCCATCTGAGTATCTGGCAAATTTGTGTATGTTAATGGAAAACACTGGCAGGGGGATGAGATTCAGAAAATAACAATAACAGAATCATCTGTCTGGAACCCACACTACATATCAGACATTAACACAATTGAGAATGTCCAGAGATATTTCACTAGAAGAGTATTACATTCCTCTGTTCGCAACAGAATACCTTATGCAACCAGACTTGAAATGTTGGGACTAGAAAACTTAGAACTACGCCGCCTTCGATCTGACCTAAGTGTAGCACACAAAATTATCTGCCACAATGTCCTACCTGTCAATGACTACTTCAGCTTCAACCGCAACAACACACGAGCACACAATAGATACAAACTTAACGTA
>QLTV01001802.1:50335-74058 GCA_003457575.1 Thermophis baileyi | reverse complement strand
AAGTGCATTCTAAAAACTGGTAGTAGGTTTGGGAGTTGATTTTTAGTCCATCTTCAACCTGAAAAGGTCCAACTACCTCATCTTCAATTATACTAGCCCATACCAGAACCACACCTCCACCTTGCTGGTTTCTTGAGTTGAAGTGGAGCTCTGTGCCCATTACCGATCCAGCCACAGGCCCATCCATGTGGTCTGTCAAGGGTCACTCTCATCTCATTAGTCCATAAAACCTTTGAAACATCTGTCTTCAGATATTTCTTGGCTCAGTCTTGCAGTTTCAACTTATGTGTCTTGTTCAGTGGTGGTAGGATCTCAGCCTTCCTTACCTTGGCCATGTCTCTGAGCACTGAACACCTTGTACTTCTGGGCACTGCAGGTAAGTTGCAGTTCTGGCATATGACAGCACTGGAGGATAATGGATTCCTGGTAACTTCACCTTTGATTCTTCTCAGATCTTTGGCAGTTAATGTACGTCTTTTTTTCTCAACACGTTTCTTGCGACCCTGTTGACTATTTGCAACAAAATGTTTTATGGTTCTGTGATCATACCCCAATATCTTAGAAATTTCAAGAGTGCTGCATCCCCCTGAAAGACTTATTGACTTTTTGACTTTTCAGAGTCAGTTAAATCTCTTTTTTAGCCCATTTTGCCTGAGGAAAAGAAGCTGCCTAATAATTATGCACACCTTGATATAGGGTGTTGATCTCCTTAGGCCACATCCTCTCTCATTACACAAATACACATCACCTGATGTGCTTATATCCACTAAGCATTCAAGTTTATACAGCTTGCAGGTGGAAAATATGCATGACAATGATGACATGGTCAAAATACTCACTTGCCTAATAATTGTGCACACGGTGTAGCAAGGCATTCCCATTACTGCCTGCATTGCTACATTCTGGATCAGTTGAAGCTTCTGGGTGGTCTTCAAGGTCAGCCTCATGTAGATTACATTGTGGTAGACAAGCCGTGAGGTGACAAGGGCACAAGTGACAGTCTGAAGAGCTCTTGATGTAGGAAATGGCATATCTTTGGGACACCAAATAAAGCTGTGCAAAGGCCTTCCTGGCCACCTGTTCTGCCCACCTGCCCTAAATTGCACAGTATTCTGGATTGGGAAGTTCCACCATATACAAGGACAGAGATAAAATATCCTTAGATCTGGGCAGCCCAAACACCCACAGAATTTGGTTTTGGTTGATCAAGTTGGAGACAGATTCTCCCCGTCAAAAACTTCATAGCCTGCCTACACTGTCGAGGGGTAGAATCTCGACAGCCTAACTTGGCTGGCCAAGAGTTGCAATATACAACTATCATTATTGGGTATCATCATCATACATTGGGCATACTGATGTTACTGAACCCAAACTGGCAGATTACCTCACCCAGCAGTTTCATTTAGATGTTGAAAAGTAGAGGAGAGAGAGTAGAATCTTGAGGTACTCTACAAAAAGGGGGCCTGGGGAACAATTTCTCTCTACCCACCAACATCAATTGAAATTGTCCCTGAAGAAAGAAGAGAAGTGCTGTAAAATGGTCCCCCCGGATCCCCAACCAATGAAGCTGGCTCATAAGTACTGAAAGCCACCAAGAGCTCAAGAAGCACAAAGATAGATGCACTACTAAGATCCCTGTGTAGTATGTTCTGTGGGGCATGGACATCCCCATGCTCTGCCAGTTTGTTTACAAGTGTGATCAAAGCTGCCTCAGTATTAAATCCTAATATTGAAACCTAACAGAAATCTGTCTAGATAAGCTGTTTCTTGTAGGATTTTCATCAGCTGCAACTAACTATCTTTTCAACAACCTGCCCAGAAAGGGAAGATTGGGAACTGATTGATAGTTGATAGTAATTGAAGACTTTTGGGTCCAAAGACAGCCTCTTGAGGAGAGGGTGCATCATCCCCTCTATCACAGTGATTGAAACTACAGCATGGACCCAACCATGGGTCATCTCCTTCATTTCTTTCATGACCCAGGAGACTTGGATCCAGTAAAGAGGTGACTGAACTGACAGCAGAGAACTCTGTCCACCTCTTTAGGAGTCACTGACTCAAACTTATCCCAAATCATAGTTATCAAATCATGCCCAAGGTGCCTCAGCCTGCTTCACCAGAATCTAAGGTACAGCGAATCGGAGTGACCATCTGCCAGACAGGCTAAATAATCCTTACAATGGCCTAACAATAATCCCAAGGGGCACTCCCCACCCAATAGAGACCAAGTCACTCTAAATGTAAGCAGAACAGCTACTGGTATTTTGCCACTCTTATTGCCACAGATAGTCCTTAATGTAGTCAGACTCACTCTCCTCTCCTTGTCCCACCCATCCTGTTCCATCCCATCCCGTCCCATCTTTTTTTTCCTTTTCAAAGTTTAAGCCTACTAACTTTCTTGAGGTAAATAGGTATATTTTACATAACTGGAATAAATATGAAGAGTAGACAGATTTCCCACCCTTTACTGCAGACCACAAACCTTATTTTGAATTCTGAATGATGACAAGCTAGTCTTTGTATTGTTTTGCCCACTTTTCTTGTGAATTAATCTGCTATGAATGGAGTCACCTCACCTGTCACCTTTTGATTCCACTGTGTAATAATAACAGCAACTGATGGCTAATTATATCTAGAATATCATATGAACTCCTGCCTAGCATGATGCCAGTAGTATCAAATTCTGCTTTAAGGTAAATTTTAAAATGTTTGGAAAACAAATGACAGATCTCATATTCTATGTAATTTATCACTAAGGTGTAACTGTGCTGTATCTTTAAATATGTGGTTAGACAAGAATAAACTTTCAAAGTCAAGATAAATGTGACAGGATACAGAAAGGCAACATATATTTGTAACTGAGTGGGAGATGAGATGGAACAATTGACATGGAGTAGGTTTTTTTTAAATGGAATCTAGAATATCAAAAGAAGATTAGTGCAGGTAGTCCTCAACTTACAACAGTTCATTTAGTGATCGTTCAAAGTTACAATGGCACTGAAAAAAGTGACTTACAGTATGATTATTTTTAACAGTTACCACCTTTGTAGCATCCCCATGATCATGTGATCAAAATTCAGATGCTTGGCAACTGGTTCATACTTATGACCATTGCTGTGTCCTGGGGTCATGTGATCACCATTTGCAACCTTTTTGACAAACAAAGTCAATGGGGAAGCCCGATTCACTTAACTATCGGGTTAATAACTTATCAACTGCAGTGATTCACAACTGCGGCAAGAAAGGTAATAAAACTGGGCAAAACTTACTTAACAAATGTCTTAATAACAGAAATTTTGGGCTCAATTATTGTAATAATGTGGTAATTAATAATAATTATTATTGAATTTTCAGTAAGTCGAGGACTACTTCTCCTTAAAATATTTTTAAGGATTTTTTTTAAATGATACTTGTCCTTTTACCTCTCTGCAAACAGGTTTTCTGTTTGTTTCTCTCCTGGATTAATCACTGTGGACAAAAATATAATGCAATTTTACTTGCGGGTTGGTGATTTTCAGTGACCAGAAACTGACTGTCAGTAAAGTAATTCCTGGTTCATTATAAGCATAGAATCTCCTGTCTACTTCTCTGAATCTTTTGGGAAATGTTTATTTTATAAGGTGCTGGAACAAGTTGAATATTCCATGGAACTGATGATTTTTTCAGGAGCTCAGGAGAGTTAATGCTGGAGAAAATAAGCTTTCTTACTTTCTCCTGAAAGAATCTGATCTCCTGAAAGAACTGAACGCTCCTATTTCTTTTTAGCAAATTCTTCTTCTTTCAAACTAGTAACCAAGTGCAGAGAGCACCAAGGACTTCAGTCTTTTTTTTCCTCCCGGGATTTCATAGAGTATAGCAATGACTTTATGACACTACAGCAGTGGGCACGGCTTAAATGTTCATACATAACCCTTATATATATATATATATGAACTTTTAAAAAGTAAATAGACATCCCTGTTTTACCTATTGGATATTTAATGCATTTGTTTCACTGCTCTTTTTAAAGTACAAATTTAAGGCACTGTAGTTTGACAGCTTACCACTGAATTTTGATGTCACAACATTGTACGTTTCTGAGGGTGAAACATACTCCTGTTTCCCATTCCTGTTAATCCTCTATTTGACTAGTATATTTCTAGAATCTTAGCAACTATATTAGAGATCAGCTCAAGGTGAACCTGTGGGTTTCACGGATGAGTAGTTTAAGCTCTCCTCTCCTATCTTATTATTTCTATTATGCCACAATAGGACTTCAAGTTTATTCAAAGTTGATGCAAGAAGAATTAGTCAGCGACCAGGAGGGGCCCAAGAAGAGCTATTTGCTGCTTTGAGTCACCAAGCCTTTTTGAATATATATTACCCATATATATGTAGGTTTACGTATCTACATACAGACTTCTCCAATATGCAGAATCATTTTTTTAAAATGGAGGGCTACATTGGGAAAAGTTGACTTAGAGCAGGACTGTCAAACTCCTGGCCCACGGCCGGATGTGTCATGCGCTGGCCACACCCACACCCAGTTTAGCAAAGGGGGGAAAAGTCCCAATACGTCAGCTGATGCCGCCGTGACGTGAGTTTGACACCCCTGACTTAGAAGAATGACATCGTCCATTACAAAGAGAGAACTGTCTCTCATGTGAGCTGCCCAGCATCAGTGAGATACAAGTTTACTAGACGATGATGATGATGATGATAATGATAATGAGGATAGTATCTGCCCTGGTTGTTTCTTTATTGAAACAAAGCACAATGGCAGCAGAATTAAGAATTAAATAACAAATATAACAAATTTTCCTTGTTTGTTGTTATTGTTAATATGCTCTCCTAAATTGATGACAATAAAGTAATAGTACAATGATCAATATATTATATGCTAGAAAAAAAATCAAATAATCTTAGAATAAGAATTTGATGCCATTTTCTTTATTTGTATCTATACCAAAGAAAGTCATGTCATTCTTTTTCTTTCTTACTTTTTTTTCTGTAGTACTTTTTATTTTTTGAGTTTTTCTTTTTCCGTTTATTTATTTATTAAATTTGCTTGCTGTCCAACTTGATCTTTTAATCTTGTATTTTTAAAAAATCAGTTACTTATATACTGTCTCTCTCTCTCTATCATATATATATATATATATATATCATATGCTAATCCTTTTATGCTTCAACTAAGGAAACAAATCACAGAGTGTACATGTATTCTGAAATACATTCATGTTATAATATTGGTTTTTCAAAAGAAAAATATACACGTTTTGATAACTCTAGGTTATATTTTCAATTATACTCCTCCCATGATTAACAGAATTTGAATGCATGAATTCAGCATTAAATCTAAAATTTACTAAAATATTTTATAATACACAAAATAATTTTAAATTTATAACACTTAACAGATGAAGAAATGTTACTGTTTACAAATCTATTTCTGGGCATAATTCAAAGGTTGGTTTTCACTGACTAGACTGCAGTTTTCCATACAAACCACCCTGTTTTAAGCTGTTTGGCAAAGGCCTTCTTTCTGATCTGCCAACCGAAATTAAGATGTTGGACTGGGAGCACAAAGATCCAGGTTCTAGTTCAATGATGGCGAACCTTTTTTGCTCGGGTGCCAAAAGGGCGCGCGCGTGCGATAGCGCGCGTGTGCGTGCCCACACCCATAATGCAATGCCCTCCCCTGCGCATGCGTGCACAACCACCCTGTGCTGCCCGCCCCCCGCGCATGCACGCAGGCCTCACTGAAGTCTCTGGACTTCCGGTAGGCCCGTTGGGCCAGGCTTCAGGAAAGCCTTCGGAGCCTGTGGATGGCGAAAAACAGGCCCAACGGACCTACCGGAAGTTCGCTTCCGGTAGGCCCATTGGGTCCGTTTTTCACCATCCACAGGCTCCGGAGGCTTTCCTGAAGCTGGGGAGGGCGAAAACGGCTTCCCCCGCCCTCCAGAAGGCCGAAAATCAGCTGGCTAGCGCGCATATGCGCGCTGGAGCTGACATAAGGCAGATATGGCTCCGTGTGCCACCTGTGGCATGCATGCCATAGGTTCACCATCACGGTTCTAGTTTATTACTGGCCATGGAAAGTCACTGGGTAACTCTGGGCCACTTACTCTCTATCAGTCCAACTTATTTTTCAGACGGTTGCTGTTGTGGGGGGAAAAAACCCAGGAGAGAACACTATGTGCACTGCCTTAAGCTCTTATTTACAAAAGGTAGGATATAAATCAAATAATAAATAAACACAGTAGAAACCTGGCAAGAAGGATGTCTTCTCAGCTACCCTTGTCAGAAAAGTACATCTAGTTTCCTTTTTGAAGATGTTCCAGCCACTGGTTAGCAAAGTATTTTAATTTCAACAAATGCTGGTTCATACTTGCTACATCCATTTTAAATGTACAATATATTTAACAGAATCTTTTACTGATGTCTCTGCTCTGTTTTTATGTTTTTAACTTTGTAAAACACCATTAAGTTAAAGGCAGGATACAAACTTCACACACAAATACTTCCTCTGACTAAACATCTTTTCCTTGGGCCTGAAATGAGATTCAAGTCTCCAAGGATTACAGATAACGGCTATTCCACATGAAGAATTCATAGAGCATTCTGGATTGCTTGTACTACTAGGACAATACATTTAGCTTTTCAGAAATAATTAGCTACCAGTTGGTAATGGCCGTCACAGGAAAGGCAAAAATATGTTTGCTGTCACAGGAGTGGAAGGGAATAATACTTTAATAGAAAGCATTATTATAAACCCTGTCACTCTGGAAGTATTTAAAAACAGAACTGTTGCATAGTTTTTGACACTAGAAGCCAGGATTTAAGATAGGAAAAAGATGAGAGGTCCAATTACCAAATGCTCATGGTCCTTTTAGGTCCTAGAGATTTCCTTATAAAACAAGCAGGTTTCACCTTTTTGCCTAACTTGTGTACATAGATACAAAATGTTTACATTTGACCAGCACCAGTAACTGTTTTATAACTTATCACCCATGGTAATCTAATCCATCCATCCATCCATCCATCCATCCATCCATCCATCCATCCATCCATCCATCCATCCATTTGATACAGGTAGTCCTCAAACTTACAACCATTTGTTTAGTGACCGTTGAATAGCAATAGCACTTAGACTTATATACCACTTCACAGTGCTTCTACAGCCCTCTCTAAGCGGTTTACAGAGTCAGCATGTTGCCCCAAACAATCTCATTTTACCAACCTTGGAAGGATGGAAGGATGAGTCAACCTTGAGCCTGGTGAGATTCGATCTGCCAAATTTCAGTCAGCAGAAGTAGCCTGCAGTACTGCATTCTAACCACTGCGCCACCACAGCTCAAAGTTACAATAGCACTGAAAAAAGTGACTGATGACTGTTTTTTACACTTATGACTGACGCAGCATCTCCGTGGTCACATGATCAATATTCAGACACTTGGCAACTGGCATGTATTTATAATGGTTGCAGTATCCCAGGATCATGTGATCACCTTTTGTGACCTTCTGACAAGGAAAGTCAATGGGGAAGCCAGATTCACTTAACAACCATTTTACTAACTTAACAACTGCAGTGATTCATTTAGCAACAATGGCAAGAAAGGTAATAAATTGGGGCAAAATTCATTTAACAATGGAAATTTGGGGCTCAATTGAAGTCGTAAGTCAATTACCTGTATTTACAATTTCCAAGTCATAGTTCTGATTTGGGATTAAGCATCTACCTCTATACTAGAGATGTAAACTTTCCGGAAATTTTGAAGCTCGGAAAAAAACCCAGGTTTTTTCCGTTTTTTTTGGGGGGGGGGAAATGGAAATTTTCGGAAAAATTGAAAAAAATGCTACATTAGCACTTTTTTGTCTTTTTAAGATTGAAAGTCATTCTGTTACTTTAGGAACATAAAATATGACTATGGACAATTTGACTTGGCATAAAATTATCACAACTAGCATATTAAAAATATAATGTAGCCAAACAATGATCACAAACAGAATTTACTTTTTTATTATATTTATTTAGAGTGGGACTAAGTTTCAATGGACATTTAATCAGAATCATTGCTTGTCCTCACTCAGTGCACAGAAATTAGAATAATCTGATATCATACATTTTTTTTAGAAATGATTTGGAAAATATTTGAACACCCTGTCTTAAAATATTTTATTCATCATGTTAAAATAAAATATTCCACAATGTTTTTTTTTCTTTTTTCAATTTTTCCAATTTTTTGGAAAAAAACAAAAAAGCCTTCAGGAAAAAAATGGAAAAAACCCATTTTTTTTCCGAATTTTTCCGGTTTTTTTCCAGGCCTTCACATCTCTACTCTATACAAAGTACTTCAGAAAAAAAAGAATGCTGCAGATTTGAATATTTAGTTGGAAACAAGAAGTAAATGAAAATAAGGTCTATTCAATGTAATGGGATTTACTTCCAGATAAGGATCATGTGATTACAACTTACGTCTGTCTGTCTGTCTGTCTGTCTGTCTGTCTGTCTGTCTGTCTGTCTGTCTGTCTATCTATCTATCTATCTATCTATCTATCTATCTATCTATCTATCTATCTATCTATCTATCTATCTATCATTTACCTTTACTTCCTTCAAACAAATATAAATGCTCCCCTCCTCCACTTTAACAATCCTTGAAATGGCATTATTATCTGAAGTGGACTAATGGGAGCCTTTACCTAGCTTCACAAAGTCCATTATTTCACATTAGCTCAATGTGAACTGCCTAATGTAAACATGCATAGATGGGCCTGCCTGAGACAGAGTAGATACCTGATCTATTGCCTTACCAGTTCCAACTATTAATTGGGAATTGCTTTTATTTTCCCACACACTGTTTTTTTTTAGTTCTTTTTAGAAAGCTAATAAGTATTAGCTTACTAGTATTACATATCATTTCTAGCATACTATATCAAAAATAGCATTTTTGAAATTAGACTATTGGAACTCCTGAATATATATATAGCTATTTTTCATGAGAGAGAACATTTTTCTCCTGTCTGCAGTAATCAAATGTATATAAACCTAAATTAGCCAAGCATTAAGATATGGCCAGAAACTCTTCCTAAAATTCTCAATTAAACTAATTTATCCGCATAAAATATATATATCCTCCCCAAAATTTCTCCCAAATAGCAATAGCACTTAGACTTATATACCGCTTCATAGTGCTTTACAGCCCTCTCTAAGCGGTTCACAGAGTCAGCATATTGCCCCCAACAATCTGGGTTCTCATTTTACCCACCTCAGAAGGATGGAAGGCTGAGTCAACCTTGAGCCGGTGAGATTTGAACCGCCGAACTGCAGCTAGCAGTCAGCTGAAGTAGCCTGCAGTGCTGCACTCTAACCACTGCGCCACCTCGGCTCTATTTTAGTGATTTTTATCCTTTGATGCATTTTGAGAAAACACTTTTCATTTTTCAGGTGGCATTTACCTTTTCCGCCAAAGCTGCTGCTTTCTGTCCCAACTACATATTTCTTGAATAATGCCATTGTAAAGTTCATGAAAATAATGTCACACCTAATTTGCAGTGTGACATCTTACATTTCCATGCCTTAACATCTTCTGGCCAGCGGCTGGGGGAAAAAGCAGGGAGAGTCAACCTTCTGACAAGCTTGTTAAATACTAAATGCTCCCTTCTTCTAATCCGCAGTTTTCATAAATTAAGCATTGCTGTGTTCTTGTCTTCAAATGAATCAAAATGCCACATTCTGAAAAAGCATCCTTCTAAGCAGCGTTTTTATGCTGACATCCAATAAAACATTCTGGCCTGCCGAGTGCAGCAAAGAGTTTCCTGGGGCTAATGGGGAGGAAGAAACAACTGCGCTGTCCCATTACCTGCATGAAGCCAGATCTGAGCCAAAGTCATCCAAGGGTGCAGAGGGCCCTGCTTTGGAGTACTACTCTGCAAAGAGGAAGCCACCTCTGATAGTGCTTGCTCCACTCTAGAGGCCGCTATTGATGTCGCATGGATCGAACCTATGAAAGGAATGACAAACAATTGATTTCAGGAGAAAGGCACAAAGATGCAAGCTCTCACATGCAGCTTCTAAATTCTTCATTTTAACTGTGTGTAAGGTAAAACTGTTATAAATCCCCAAAATCTATACTTCAGGGCACGTGTAAGACATTTTTTTAAAACTTCATTAGGAGGTTAGTGTTGGTGAACCTATGTTAAAAGGCTACTAGTGGAAATGACAAATGAGACTGGAGCAGCCATTGGGAAATACAAAGGATTTTAGCTGTCAAGTGGAAGGGAGTAAATTTGTGAGTGCACAAATGCTAAGGCCCAGGGTTGTGCAATAACACTGTATGATAATTTCGTTTACTTGCTCTTTAATGCAAGTCTTTGATTTTTTTTTCCAGCAAAAGGGATAATTTGAAGGGTATATTAAGAGTGAAAAAAACAACCCAACGTATTACATGGGGAGTAGCCTCAACATTTCCCTTAAAAGAAATCAAATGGCATAAATCAGTTGTTCTCAACCTGTGGTCCTCGGAGCCCTGGGAGGCCACAATGTTGTCACAGGGGCTCCGCGAAGGCTTGAAGAAATGCTATGATTTAAATCTTCGTTTAAGTCTTGCTGGTCCGGGGCTATGGTCTGGGACCACAAAAGGTATTTAAAGGGAGTCCTTAGCGAAGAAAAGGTTGAGAACCATTGGCATAAATTATAAAGTTCACCTATCAACAACACTAGCAGCAGTTAGAAAAGTAAACAAAATGGACAGTTCATCCAAAATGAGTTGGAGTATATAAAAAAAGCTGATTCAGAGCTATTAGATCTTGATATTGCCTCATTTGTTACCATTTGTCAATTTTTTAAAATAACTAATCATATTTCAGTGCACAAGATGGTGCCAAATTATCATCAGCTCTCACTACGCATGTAGAATATAGCAGTTTTTGCTGCAGTTTCTAATTATGTAACAGACTTAGTACAGTTCTTTAAATGTTCATGGCACTTATTAAATAGATTCTACAAGTACAGCACATAGGCACATTCCAAAAAAGCTTAGGTTGCCAAAGAATTTAAGTGAAAAGCGAAGTATTTGTAAGAAAACAAAGATAAATTCCTTCTTTGTTGAGCTATGGCAATCTTATCACCTTCTCTGGTTTTCTTAATGGGAATTTTGAAACTAAATTTACCTTTTTTCTTCACAAAGTAATGGTATATGTTTACAGATAGTTTTGTACCACAGACGAATATGTCTGGTTGGAGTTATTGGCTTTTTTGTCTGAGTCATACAATCAGTCATGGCAAGTGCTTTTGATTTTTGTCTTTTTAACAATTTGCAGCTGAAACTGTTCCTTACATTCATTAGGGGAAAACATTATCCATTTAGTTTCTGTTTGCTATACAGTTGGTTAAGGTAGAAGAGGTCCGTAATATTCAAGACTGAAACATGCAGGTTCCAAAGAGATACTGCAGGAATTTCATCCATACTTCATGTATTCCTTTCAGGGTTTTAAAAATATATTTCACACTCCTACATCCGGATCGTACACAAATATATCTGAAAGTCAGCAACATTTATTTCAACAGTACTGACTTTAATAAATGTAGTCAGGGTTAATCTTAGAGATCAGCACTGAGGGAGGACTTCTCACATATGTTCAATAGCTTTAATTCAAAACCTGTTCTTACGTGGTGTATTACTCAGGACTTGATCATCTTGTTTTACTCAAGTCCTTTCTAACTACCGTGTTTCCCCGAAAATAAGACAGGGGCTTATATTTTTTTGACCCCCCAAATATGGCCTCGGCCTTATTATCGGGGGGGGGCTTATTATTTTGGGGGTGCAGTAGGCGGCAAGGGGGTCCACACAAAGGGGGCATAAAAAAAAGTCAAGATGCTGGCTGCATTCCTTCCTTCACATGCCTTATATTACAACACATATAAAAAGGGAGGTAGGGCTTAAACTGTACAATCGCAGTCAGAGTCTTGATTCTTGGGACACCTCCCTGTGGTGAGTTGCTACAAACTGCCCCCTTAGTGCATGTATTTTGGAAGGTCTCTGGGCCTTTGAAAACTTCTTAGGTAGGCAGAGGGCATCTGCTTTGCACTTAAGCACTATGGACCTTAGTTACCACATACTTCAGGCTTTTCATATATATTGAACAGAAATATTGAAAAAGGGACCGCTAGAAAAGGAGAATGAGAAAGACTGACATATTTGTCCTGCTCAACAGCATTTGAACCTTATACTATTACCAACATTAATTCAAGTAATAAGATTTCCCCATGACTAGCTAACCTTAACCCTAGTTAGCCTCGATATTGATATTTTATAAATATTTTATAAATGCTTAACTACAATTAAGGCAAGAAAGGGTAGAAAGATGGGAATATTTCTTCTAAAGGCTCTCAAATATATTATCCCAACTCATTACCAACTGTTTAAAAACCAGGACTGTTACAATTTACACTGGTATACTCAATTTCTCTAACATTGTAACCACACATTCTTGACACACAATTAACAGATCTATACAAGTTTTTACAAATGAAAATGTGCATGTTTAAATATACAAGATCAATAGCTGGTAATAAGCCACAGGTCCTATGAAGAACCTACAAGTTCACTCCCAAACAAACAAACATTCATTTCTGGCCTCTCTTACAGAGTTGCAGTAATGAAAGAGGAAAAATCAGAATGGAACCAATTGAGGACTGATTATATAATCCAGACAGTCTGGTGTACCTGGATGCATATATCTATATAAAGTTTGGGGTTTTGCATCTTGAATAGAAGTTAAATAGACAGTTTTTACTAATATCGGCTTCATACAAACAGTGGTTGGAGGAAAATTTATGGAAATCCAACATAGCTTGAAGTATGTCAAATCCCTAAACTTCTATTCTACACCTTAAAACGGATTTGAAGAAAAAGTTGGAGAAGATAGTACTTGAGTATTATTTAACATTTTATCTTATATCTATTTGAGGAATTATTACTGTTCCTGAGCTACCATTGCATTCTCTTGGATATGGCCATGCATCAGAATGAATGGCTTTTTTAAAATTCCTTTAATTAAACAAGAATATGCCATAATTTGAAGAAATAATATGGAAGCTTGTCACTGTGAAAAGGTGAATAATACTGAAATTATGATAATTTGGGAAGACAGGTGGTTTTGTTTTTGAAAAGTTAGGTAGAAGGAAAAAAGGACAGTTTCAGTTCTACTGTGCCCCTGTCCTTGATGGCTTATGAGAAATAACATTGTTTTAAAATGAATTTATCACTATTTCCAGAGGCTCTTTCCTTCCTTGCTACAAGATGAAAAGTTACTTTTCAATTAAATGTCATGATAATGTTTTAGTTAAAAAGATGAAAATAATTGGAATTAAGCAAAACCATGCAATGTAAAAACATATTAAAATTCACATGCACATAAATTAAAACAGAAAGAAAAAGCAAGCTTCAAAGCATGTAGAAACACCAAAATGTGGAGCATGCAGAGATCTGTATGCCACTGCAAGCAAATCACTGTCTAGACTAAGAGACAGTATCTTCTGCAGGACTAGATAGAATATGTACTTATGGACAAATCTGATATGACTTTATTTCAACTGCACAATTCATCTCTCACTGCCAATATATTAAAATACTTCTGGATTTTTGGGAAATATGTGTAACAGAAGTGAAACTTTGGCTTTCTGTTCTATCAATTATTAATATTATTTTGTTCCATGAAATTTTTGCATGAAACTCAACAATTAGGCAAAAATCGAACTCAATATAATAAACTAATAGGATCAGAAAAGGTCAAAGGTAGCTAAAAATAACAATATAATAAAGATTTCAGATCACTGAAAGTATCAAATTTTCTTAAAGAACTGTATTTTTTAAATTTTGAATTTGGATTTTTTTTTTGGATTAGCTTCATTTATTCCTACTAGCTAAGGAGCTAGAATGTAATTCAACTTCCAACTGAGCTGGAAAAATCACTGCAATGATACATAAATATGGCTGCTTATAAAGTACATTAATGACTATCCGAGGATTAACTCCTTTTTCAAAATATATGTATTTGGAGCCCTCCAGAAATTAATACTGCCTCTTTAATAACTGAAACCAAGTGACTAGATAAGTGCATTCAGATCTCATAGGATTACAGCCTCAGGGTAACTTGAATGGGTCTAGAAAAACAGCCTTGCTTTGCACAATGTCAACTTCCATGGCGAATGGACAACATTTACATTCTGTGGTGAAGGGAGAGTGTTACTACTAAATCTTTAGAAATTTAAGAATAGACCTATATAGTAAATGCTACTTACAAACTGAAAAAAGGGAGAAAAAACCATGAAAGTAAGCATCTGGAGGGTTGCCTTTAAACAACAGATCAAACCACAAATTAAAATCACAAAAAAATAACAGCTATAAAATAGAATTACACAAATGCAATTACACTTCTGATAACCTTCAAACTGTAAGCTAGTTTTCTTGTTTTCCAAAGGATTTTGAACATTGCACATATGGACTTCAAATCAGACAAAATTTTAATAGTGATATTGAAGTATTTAATTTAAGGCCACATTAATATACTGTACAAGTGCAACATAGAGAAACAATAAATACATTTCTTAAAAAGCCAGAGAGGACTTGGACCATTTTTATTCATCTGAACTTAAAGGGAAAAACACTGTTGTGCTACACAAACCACATGATGGAAACTAATTGAGAGAAACAACCTAGAACTAAGGAGAAATTTCCTGACAATTAGGACAATTAATCAGTGGAACAACTTGCCTCCAGAAGTTGTGGATGCCCCAACACTGGAAGTTTTTAAGAAGAGATTGGACAACCATTTGTCTGAAATGGTAAAGGGTTTCCTGCCTGAGCAGGGGGTTGGACTAGAAGACCTCCAAGGTCCCTTCCAACTCTTGTTCTGTTATTCTGTTACTTTCAGGACAAGCCAGAATAGAATCTAACAAGGAGAATACACATTTAATCCTAACAGGGCATTTTTTACGGAGTTCAAATGATTACTGAGAATTTCATAGGAACTGGATAATTCACAGCTCACTTCTATGTTAGTGTTTCTTTTTTATTATTATTATTGCAGAAGGACCTTGAGTTATTGGCTACCCTAAATTAAAATATTTCAACCTACCTGGACTGCAATTTATAATACTGTTTTGGTGTCCAATAGTGTTATGAATTCAAAACAATTATTTTGCACGTATGGAAATTCACTTCTAAATGGGTCAAAACTGTTTAAAACACAGAACAATTCATTTAAACTTAAAAGCACTGTTTATAACTCAAAATGGCCCTTTTTTGAATTCAAAACAATTCAGATTTGAAGCATTTACATATTATTATTTTTTTAAAATGAGACTATCTACTAAATTTCTTAGTCATTAGTATTTGTTGAAATAAAAGCAAATTTAATTTCTTTAGTTTTCAGGAGAAAAATAATCCCAGAAATGTTCAATTTACACTTTTAATTTAATTAATTCTTACGCATAATTACTCATCCAATGAAGTTCGGTTCTGATGCTTATCCTTTACAAAAAATAGCTCTCTAATTACAGATTATAACAATACCATTTTAGATTAGAGAGAAAAATCTGAAATCCTCCTTTTCAATGTTTCCCCATTTAAAAACTAAACACAATAACCACAATAACTGCTGCATGTGAGAAATCAGCATGATGAAAATTGACTGCATAGTATTCTTACAGGTATATTACTTTATTTGTGGACTTGCAGACTCAAGTGGTACGGTTAGAATTCTTCCATATCAATTTATTATTTTCTTATATGTAATGCAGTATGTAATTCTTAGAACTGCAAAATATTTTAGTGAAGAAAATGCATGAAAAAAATGTATAAATAGCCCTAAACAGGCAAATGGGAATAGCAAAAGCATTGATATAAGTGCACAAAAACTAATAATTCAAAGTTCATTTGAAAAAGAATCCAACAACATGATTTATATACATCTGCTAACCACTTACTAACCTCTGACATTTATTTCTATCCTAGAGAACAGATTAAATCAATTTTAAGAGCTCAACCTCAAATCATGCCAGGATAACATGGATGAAATGTCCAGGAATGAAAATTATTACCAATTATATTTAAAATGCTTCAATGTTTTATTATTTCAAACAAGAAACTATCAAATAGTAAAAGGCTAGTAAAAATGTAGCATCTAAAAGCAATTTAATGGAAATTAAATTGTGTTCGTAATCATGCAGGAGATACTCCTCTTTATGAAAAGATGCAGCATAAAAAAACAACAAAACAATGCTGCCTCTCTCTGCCAATTACGTCAAACAAAGCTGACACATTTGGAACAAGCAAATTTAAAACTTGCTTCCCATTGTAGCACACTGGGTTTTTGACACGGTGCATCCCTTAAATCTTAATCCCTAATATAAGAGCTTTTCTATATTTATATTTTGCATGTTTTGAGTCACAGCAAAAATATTTTGTCTTTCTATCTAAGCTTTTATTAACAAAATGGCCCTCAGATCTATCAGTTGGAATTAGATGCAGTGTTTTCAGTAATGGGCACAACAATTTCTCTTGTTGCATGCCATTAGATCTGAGAACCAACCCTAATAAAGCAGATGGTTAGAAATGCTGCGCTAGCAGGTGCCACTGGCCAGAGCAATAGCTTATGCCAACACTTGCTCTATCTTATCAAGAAGACAATGGAGCCCCCTAGTGGATTCTTTAAAGTAAAGCCTTCCTAGCTGCTAGATGGGGAAGCCAATTTGAGAGGCTATGAATCCACTCAATGCTCTCAAATGCCTTGGTGATAAGCCTATTTTTTTTTCTTTTTTTAAAAAAAGTCAAATATGTAATCCATAGGTTGTACTTATGCCAAATTGCAAATTTCAGTGCAATTTGTGCTTAGCAGTTACAGAGATTATCAGAAGCACCAAAAGAGCAAGCTAACACCTATCATCACAAAGAGGAAATCTGTTTACAGAATGAAGGTTCGCAGGGCCCAGGAACGTGGTCACAAGATGGATTGGCTGCATGGGGCCAGACAAAGGAATCAGTTTTGGGAGGTGAGTGAGGAGACTGAGGAGACATAAACAGGTGGAGGAGAGATTCTGTCCTTGAGAGAGGTGAAGATGTAGAGGAATCAGAAGCTAAAAAGTGAAAGAGAAAAATTATAAAGAAAATGCCAAGAATAAAATATGAATGGATAAATTAACGGAGGCCAGGAAAGAAAGAAATATATAGCCCACTTAGCTATTATTAAATGAAGATGGAAACATTTCCACACAGAAAACACTATTATTACAGAATTATGGCAAGTCAGAAATAAAATTAAAAATATGTATTGATAGGAGCAAGCAAGGGGAAAAAAACCAAACCAATTTACTTTAGCAAGACAAATGTTAATGAAAATATTTCTTTGCTATGCTATTTAATGTGAGATAGAAGCACACATCTATTCCTGAAGTTAATACATCTCTTTCTCACTGGGTAACTGTCTGCAAGGTTTTTTAAATTACTACTATATTTGACTGACAGCAGACATAATAAGACTATTTCATAAATATCCTAAAGAACAAGATATATCAGCCGAAAAGTGTTTTTGTTGATATACTTCAATTTATGTCACCTTTTTTCTCAGAAATCTGTCTGCGATTCTGCACAGCATCAACTTAAACTAGCTTTTCTGTTTTAATCCTTTGGTTCTGCCCAGCAACTTAAAAAAAAAAATCAGTCAAGCAATTGCTTCATTTTGTCTAAATAAACCAGACAACACTATTGCCTTTAAGCCATTAACATTCGCTTATAATTCAGATGTTATGATTGAATATGTCTTCCCCTAATTTATTTGTGCCAGTATTTATTTATTAAGAGAGGCCAGTCAATTCATTCAGACCTCTTATCATTTTATATTTCCTTCTTCTTGTAAGAGTTAAAATAAAGAAGTGGTATACACATGCCAGGCTACAGGATAAAATAATAACAACAAAAGTTACTAAGAAAGAGTCCACTGAAGACAAAGTATCCAAACCTTATGTTGCAAAAGTATGTGGGAAACTTTTCATAGTTAATTTATCTGGATTCATTAAAGTACATACCACCAAGACCCGCCCTGTCCAATGGTAATTTGCAGATGCTATAGATCAGGGGTGTCAAACTGGTGGCCCGTGGGCCGGATGCGTCACGTGTAGGCCACACCCACCCCAGCAAAGGGGAAAAAGTCACGAAATGTCACGTAACGGCAACGTAACGGCAACGTGACGCGGCAAGTTTGACACCTGTGCTATAGACTAACATCACCATTATTTGCAGACACCATTTATTTCTTAATGCAACAACTGTCTATAAAATAGTACCATTCACGTAATTTTACTATATGTAATAAAATATAAATTGTAATCAGTTTAATTATGTAGATAAACTGAACCAAGCTGTGGCCTTCTATAATCTATAGGGTTTATAAATATTCCAATTGGTGCCAACCTGGCTCCTTACCTCACATGGGATTTTACTTTTAAAAAAATAACAAATTTGCAGCAGACATGCTGCAAAACAAAATAAGAGTGCCTTTATCCCCCCAATGTGTTGAAAAAGCTATATTGAAAAATAAACAAAAGAGATTGAAAACCAATAGGCAGTTTGGAAGTACGCCCATCTTTTCAGGAAAAAAATCCCAATTAAAAAATATAGTAAGAAGTAGCCTAAAGGAATGACAGCTAGAGATAATGAGAAACAACAACAGCAACATGGCAATCATTTTACAAAGAATATCCACGGTATATTCTCAACATTTGAAAATTTGTACCATTCTACAAAGGATTAAGGATCATTGTACTAATAAAATGAATCCTATTATTAGATGAAATCTGGCTCCTTTTAGATCTGTAGGGGATTAAGAATTCACTGGAACAATTTTGAAGAAGTAAATGCACACAGGGGTATATACATAGAGAGCTCAATATACATCTGAAAGGCTATTTGTATGATCCTGCATAAAGTCCCTTGGAAATTAACCTTTCAAAATAAAACTTATAGCCAAAATATGCAACATTCTATATTTTACTTTAACAACTTAGAATTAACTTATGAAACAAAAAAAACCATATTTTGAACCATCTTGTAACTAAATATTTAGACATAACCTAATACTTCAAATCTTTTTGATACAAAATTGAATATAAAAAGGTAATTAAGTGTCTTATTTCAAGGCTTATCTTCTATAAATCTGTGTATATATCACAGCATTTACAAAGATTGGGGTAAATATCCCTGA
Organism: Thermophis baileyi; assembly: GCA_003457575.1. Lineage (NCBI taxonomy): Eukaryota > Metazoa > Chordata > Lepidosauria > Squamata > Dipsadidae > Thermophis > Thermophis baileyi. The sequence continues at coordinate 54,813 of QLTV01001802.1, read as the reverse complement.
GTTCCTAAGTTAAAACTTAGTTCCTAAGTTTTCTTGAGACATGCATGTTGAAGATCTAATACATGACAACATTCAAACAACCTCAATTAAATAGAGAGTAGAACACATAGCTATCACATAGATAAAGAGCATTGGTAGTTATTTTATCAGTCTGTCTGTCTATCTGTCTTTCAAATTTACATAGTTTCCCAACTCATAAAAAGTAATTCTGTGGCATACAACAAAGAACTAAAAACAATAGATATATTAAAACAAGTCATTGTTAAAATATAAAACAGATATTAAAAATAACATTAAAAAACAAACAGCACAGCCCCAATGAAGAAGCCATTGTAAGTTTTCATCAATCTTCTGGGTCTCCAGATCTGGTGACAAAGCCAGGTCTTGAGGGACCTCCTGAACATCAACAGGCATGAAGCCAGCCCCACTTCAGGGAGGGTGGGAGAATGATCCATTAGGCAGGCACCATGGCAGAGAAGGTCTGACACCAGGGACCTACCAAGCAAAGATCCCTGGCAAATAAAACCCACAGCATATCTACTTTATCAAATCTGATGGCATGGGCAGATGTAATTGGGAAGAGGCCATCCCTAGATAACCAAGGTTGCATATCAAGAAGGGCTTTAATGGTGAGAACCAGCACCTTGAATTAGACCAGAAGTAAACTGACAACTAATGCAGCCTAGGAGCAAAGGTATACTATGTGCTTTTTTGGAAGGACATATAACTAGCTGAAGCTTCTGGATACTCCTCAAGGAAGCCCTACTTGGACAGCATTATGTAGTCCAATCAGGACATGTCCAAGCAGAGCTTCCTGATCTGGGAATGAGTACAAGTGAAGCACAATACAAGCTATGCAAAGGTCCTCATAGCCATGACTGTTACCTGATCTTCAAGAAGGAGTCACAAATCTAGGAGGATCCCAGATTATGCAGTAGGTCTGCATGGGGCAGTATAACTCCATCCAGCCTAGTTCTCAAACTGGCAGGCTCCAAACCCAAAGCTACTCAGTCTTGCCAAGGTTCAGCTGAAGCTTGTTTTTCCCCATCCAGACCATCCAGGCATAGGGATAAGATGTTCACAGTAGCACTAGCACTTAGACTTATATACCGCTTCACAGTGCTTTACAGCCCTCTCTAAGCGGTTTACAGAGTCAGCATATTGCCCCCAACAATCTGGGTCCTCATTTTACCCACCTCGGAAGGATGGAAGGCTGACTCAACCTTGAGCCTGGTGGGATTTGAACTGCTAAATTGCAGTCAGCCGGCAGTCAGCAGAAGTAGCCTACAATACTGCACTCTAACCACTGCGCCACCGTGGCTCATTATCAGTATCAGTTAATTTAGCAATTTGGCAGAGACATAAAATTGCATATGATGATACCTCACCCCATGGCAGTGGATGATACCCATATAGATTTTAAATAAGGGAGGAGCAGCATATCCTGCAGTACCCCACATAGTAGAGGGCTGAGTATCACTACTGTCTGGAATCGATCATGGAGAAAGGAGGTGAACCAGCATAAAAATGCCATCTACTGCCAACCTTCTGTGCTCTGCATTTCAGATGCTTAGTGTCTTGCTTTTACGAACAACTGCAGTCAGGTGATTATAATTTGTGATTTTTTTTGTCAGCTTCTCTAAGGTAAAATGGGTAGCCAATAAATGTGTGAGATGAGAGAAGTATGTATCTATATATGTGAACATGTATATGTATTCAAAGAAATGCAGAAAGTAATTTTATTTTTGAAATCAATCATTTATATTTATGTGGGTAGAAAGATTACTTCCTAAACCTATGGCAAATAAATTATTACATTATTACATTGAAAGAACAAATTCTTTACGGGTATTTTGCTAGCCAAACACAAACAATATGAAAAAATAAAATCTTCAAAGAATGGGAGAGCTGCTAGAGCAAATAATGTAGGATACATAGGTTAGGGTTATTAAAAGAATGGAACTTGGAAGTGTGATCCTGCCAAAATCCCTATCTGAAACGCAGAAACGGTTACATTGGATTTGGCCAAGAGGCATTTAATAACAACAGTACTTCAGTTTTGCATCCTACCAAGCCTTTGCTTGGTAGAGTCTGAAATTAAATGACTTTATAGCAACAACAATTTTGCTTCAAAATGAAATTTATCATCCAGATTACCTAGAGAGATTTAAGTGGAGATTTAAAAATGAAGAACAAGTAACCTGATACACCCAAATGGATTGTTTCTTCTAAGAATATATGTAAAAAGCTGAAAATTTACTGTGTAACTGTTTACATCCTACCTTGCAAAGATATGTAATAGAAAACACATAATTGTGTCTGACACTTTGATGACAACAGAATGAATATTCACCTGTTTCAGGATCACTGAAATCTGGGAGAGTGATTGTATTGAGCTGTCGCCTGTCAGCAATGGCTCTGTCCAATAAACTGCTGCCACGTCCAGAATCACTGTAGGGAATAATGCAATATATTAATACTTTAAATCACTACAAGAGAATAGTGAGGTCTGTACATCATGCCTTTGTGTATGTGTATTATATACTCTATGTGTATGTGTGTGTATGTGTGTGTGTGGGTGGGTGTGGGTGTGTAGCTATGCTCTTTGAAAGCATTTGAAACCAACATTGTCTTTTACATATTCACCTTTCCATTTCTGAGACTTCTGAAGTAGTTGAAATTCAGCCGTTATGTGTTGTTTTTATTTGACTGTTAACGCCACACTCTCTCTAATACACATTTTTCTAAAGGAAAGCAAGGCTACTTAGTGCTGCAAATGCAGCAACAATGCTATTGACAAATGATAAACTCTAAAAAAGTAGGACAAATTCTGGTTTCTTTGTGCCTGCTTTAAACCGTAAAAGGACATCCTGATTTTTCATCCTGGCAATATCCTCTTAGTGAAACTTCTACATCTATTTTCAAGTAATGCCTTCTATGCAGAGAATAAAACTACTTCCTTTTTTTGTTCAGCTGCTATAAAGAGGTATGAAACTTTCTGCAAGACACTGAAGTAGGGTTGCTGGACACCTAATTCCATGTGCAATGAATGATGCAATTACAATAATCCACAGGAAACAGAAGGGAAACCTTTCTTGGTCCATTTCATCAAGCAGTAAGTATTTTATTAATCAGCACACATTTCCTAGAAACTGCTGCATTAGTCAGCTCCTTGTTACATGTGCCCAATATTAATAATGAAAATAATGAAGCTAACAGTTATTAATATCTTTTGGATACTTGGCTGCATGGTGCAGGGAGATCTGCTTGCCTTATTTCTTCTAATTTGATACTCCTCACATGAGTGATAGATAGGAAGGAAGAGATATTATTAGCCAGAAACATATGATAGACCTGTTTCAAACACAGTCCATTCTGAATATGTATACCTGGTATATAAAATTGTTACAATAAAGTTAAGAAGGCTGCTGCTATATAAATAATTTTTATTGTCTAATGGCATGCACAACTGACTTCCCTAAGGTATGAAAGGGAGTTTGTTCTGGGCAGATCTTAGTTTTCATACCTACAGTATGTCCCTCTAAAACGGGTAGCTCAGTTATCCTTAGTAACAACTTAGCTGCTCTAGTGCACAAAGCATGTAGTAAATGACATTGACTTGGTTTTCTATTTTTAACACATGAGTGATGATCCATTAATGAGGAAGCCTTTTATCATGTAATGCACGTTTTATGGGACTGTCATGTCGATCTATTTACAAATTTCAACTCATAGGTTATCTGCTTATTGGTGGCGAGTATAATCCATCTGTTGAATGAATGGGGCAATACATTTTTATCTTTCCAATGTTGCAATATCAGTCTTTTGGATATAGTAAGGGCACAAATAATCCAGTTACGTTGTCCAGTTGTCATATTCCATGTAATAGGTATGTAATTCAAGAGAATATTATCCTTCAAAATTTTTAATTTTTGTCACACAGTCATAATCCACTACTTTCTCCCAAATTAAGTATAGGACATGGTGAAAACATGTGTTTTAACAAAATATTATCCTTATTACAGCTCCAACAGAATGCTGTCTTAGACAGACCTTTTACATTCAATTTCAATACTGTCGACCACGGTATCCTTCTGTGTCGACTAAGGGAGCTGGGAGTGGGTGGCATCGTTTTGCGGTGGTTCTCTTCCTACCTCTCTGATCGTTCACAGTCGGTGTTGGCAGGGGGGCAAAGGTCAACCCCTAGGCCCCTCGAGTGCGGGGTGCCTCAGGGTTCGGTCCTCTCTCCTCTCTTATTTAACATCTACATGAAACCACTGGGTGAGATCATCCGACGGCATGGGGTGAGGTTCCAACAGTATGCTGATGACACCCAGCTGTATATCTCCACCCCTCGTCAATTCAGTGAAGCAGTGGATGTAATAGACCGGTGCCTGGACGATGTAAGGGTCTGGATGGGAGTTAACAAACTCAAACTTAACCCAGACAAGACCGAGTGGATGTGGATATTGCCTCCG
>QLTV01001802.1:32202-50076 GCA_003457575.1 Thermophis baileyi | reverse complement strand
CAAGTACACCCACACAAGTGCCATCCTTCGCGAGCTGCACTGGTTGCCGATTGCGCTCCGGTCACACTTCAAGGTGTTGGTTGTTACCTTTAAAGCCCTACATTGCTCAGGACCAGTTTATCTACGTGACCGCCTTCTGCCACACTCCTCCCAATGACCAGTGAGATCGCACAGGGCTGGCCTTCTTCAGGTCCCGTCAGCTAGACAGTTTGGCTGGCGGGTCCGCGGGGGAGGGCCTTCTCTGTAGCCGTACTGACTCTATGGAACCAACTTCCCCCCGAGATCCGTACTACCCCCACCTTACTGGCTTTCCGTAAAGCCGTTAAGACCTGGCTTTTCCGGCAGGCCTGGGGCCAATAACCTATGGATTGGCCCATGTATGCAGGTGTAAATGTTTTTTGATATTTTTAAATTGTATTTATTATGTTTTTATTGGTGTTTATTCATGTGTTGTGAGCCGCCCAGAGTCCTTTGGGAGTTGGGCGGCATACAAATTTTATTAATAATAATAAATAATAAATAAATAAATATAGAGGACTCCAATAAATTCTAAGTTATTATCTTTTGTTGTGCAAGTTGAAGTTTAAGGTCCAATGACAGTCTTGGTATAGAAATTAAGTCACTTTCCCATTGTCTAGACAAGGTAGGTGCATCTAATTCTTTATTCCACTCATTTCTTACTATCTGTAAAATTCTATACTCCCATATAAATTTCCCTCACTAATTATATATTTTTTTTTCATGACAGTGTATTTCTATTAAGTTCAGGATGCAGTATTTCATTGAAATCTATTACCACCTTTATCATAAATACTCCCATTCAAATATTTAAAACTTTCTGAAAACATAATAGGACAATTTAAATTAGGTGCATAGGCATTAACCATCGCTATTGCAGTCCCTTCTATTAATACAAGTGACCTCTATTCTGCAAGAGTCACTGAATCTCTCTTTTCATTGCCAGAAGTTCCTCAGTAAAGCAACAGCAATAGCAATAGCACTTAGACTTATATACCGCTTTACAGTGCTTTACAGCACTCTCTAAGCGGTTCACAGAGTCAGCATATTGCCCCCAACAATCTGGGTCCTCATTTTACCCACCTCGCACATAGTAGGGCTCTAAACTATAGCCTGATTCATCTCTGAATCTCAGAGATTCATAAAAGCTTCAGCCGAGCTGCTTATCAATTGCCAATAAAATCTGCAAAGCAGCCAGGAATCCCTCTGAATCCATCAATCTTTACAAGGAGATCGACTTTAATGTACTGAGTAATCTCTGTAATTGCACTGAGCTTCCACTATTGTTACCTTGATGGGCAGTTACAGTGCATAGTAAATTTACTTATACCTGCAGATAAATTTGCTGTATCTTAATCCAGTATTTCCCAATTGGGTGCCCTAAATGTGTTGGGATTATAATTCCCATAATTCCTAGCCAGTAAGATGGAGAAGGCCAGAATCTCTCTTAATTTTTTCCATAGATTTCTTTATAAATATTCTAACAATGCCTACCTTCATCACTTAAAACAAAACATTTTGTAAATTAAAACATTAATTTACAAAAATACATTTATATTTTAAAATACAAATCTAGCTCAATGATTCAGATTTTTCCAATTAAAATGAAGAAAGCAATCCTAAACCACTCATATATAGCATATGTTAAAATAAAATCAATATTGAAAAAGCTACTTGCAAAATAAGAACAACAGAACATCTCAATAATAAACATATTTTATAATTTTAAAAATTATGTATTATTTTGTTCATCAGATGATCCATAATTCACATTACTGAATCCATAATTCTTACCTGGGATTAGTAAGATTGTAACAAGATTTCCAGATCTGCAACATATGTTTACAAGTAAGAAGTGCCTCATCAGGGCCCCTGCAGAGTGATTCCAATTTGACTTTGGAAAACAATAATCTAAGAGAAAACAAATGTTAAAGCTTCTTTATACAGTTCCATTATTTTGTACTTCCAATGGAAATAATACTGTTTTAAAGTAAATTCATGAAAAGGCAGAACAAGGAGAAATAGAATTGCATTTATTTTTATTATAAAACAATTGCATTTAGACATTTGTTTCAGTATGTCTAAATAATATATAATGTAATGTGTAGAAAGACAGCTGTATGGTATCTACAGAGCAAAGAAGATGGGAAGCAGAAAATCACATTCTTACTCATCAAGAGTGAAAATTATAGGATACCATCTGGAAAACGAATTTACAACCTCTCCCAACATCACAGCTGGATTAGTTCAATGGCATGTTGAGCATGTGTAGAAGCAGCAATAATTATTACTCACATGAAATTTTCTGGGTATTCACTCAAGGCCATGTCAATGATATTCAGAGCATCATGGTAGTGTTTCTGAGCTGACATCAAGAGGGCAAGGAGATGTAAAGAATTAGCATCATCACCTTGAAGCTGCAGAGCCTGACGAACGTAACCCAAAGCTTCTGGTATCTAGTTAAAATAAAAACTGAAAGGAATTATTACCACAACACGTATTTTTAGAATAATTCTATTACATATGGATAATAACAACAGCAAGAAGGAATGGAAAGTAGTTCTAAATACGTTTACATATGTAACTTTGGGAGAAAACATTTCACTAGAGAGCTTACTTACAGATGCTAATGATTTTGTTATCCATTAAGCTATAAGAATTATGTGCCCAGTCTTGCTAAAATCAGTTTTAAAATAAACTTTCCCTTAGTATTGTAAATTCAAGGTAGATCAGTATTACTTAAATACATGAAATGTACCTGTTTCAGGTTTCAAAATTCTGTAATTTAATTTTTTAAAAATCTTTCATTGTTTATTTTCTCAGAATGCATTTGGCATGGGCCCTTCTCATGTTTTAGTACTATTCAAAAAGAAAATAGTCTTAACAAAGACAAAGCAAAATCCAAATGTCATGATTTTGGGATAGGGGCACTAAAGGTAGAAGAAAAAGATGCATGGACTGAAGACTTTGTACTTTTGAATTGCTAGTCTTTCTAAAAGGTTTATTAGAAAATGAATTATTTTATGTAATATATACAAATAAAATACAAATCTTGAAAATTGAATCCTATATGCAATATAATGTTATTTTTCTACCCTAACACTGAATCAGCAGGAAGGAATGTAGGCATACAAAAGTGATCAATAAAATATTCCTGATATTTTTTACAGCAATTTTGAAATGTATAAATAATTTCATTTGGAAATAGGAACAGAGTGGATATTAAAAGCACTTCAAGTAACAAATGTATTTACTGCCAATTAATGTTAACAATGATTTCTAAACCTACCTGTCGAGAAATAGCAAACTGTAAAGCTAAATAAAAGGCTGCCAGATGATCAGTTGGAGACAAAGTATGTGCCCTGAAAATAATTAAAATATATTAGATTTATTAGTATTACATTTATCTAGATAACTTGTATTGCATCCTGGAAAACTGACTTCCTTTCTTCCTTTATTGACAGCTTAACACACTAGTAGTTTGTTGTTTCTGACACCCAGGCAGTTGTACTTCCTAATCAAATTAGCCCCTCCCTCCCTCCCTCCTTCTCTTCCTTCCTGTCAATTGTTATTTTTTTTTACCTATTTTCCCTGATTGTTTCAAGATGTCAGGACCTTAGTTATGAAATCCAGTTAGGTGACTATGAGCCAGTCACTCCCTCTCAGCCTAATCTACCTCACAGGGTTGTTGTGGGGAAAAAAGGAGGAAGAAGGTATGTTGGATATGTTTGCTGCCTTGAGTTATTTGTAAAAATAAAAGGCGGGATACAAACAAACAAACAAATGTCTAACATTCTCCAGTGTCAGAGGGATTCTTATGTTTCATAATTAAGGGATGTTTTAATATTTTGTTCAGATTTTTAAAAGTGATTTAAAAATCTGATAAACAGACTGCTCACAGAATTAATAACATAATACAGAGATTTTCTTTTATAGATTACTGTTTCAGAAATCTAACTAAATCTAGCAATGAAAGAAGGGTGATTACCATCTGGCAGCTACCCAGTATTATGTCATCATCATCAGTTTAAAATCTCAGAAATAATCCAGATTAAATATTACTTCCATAAACGGTTGCTGACATCTATATCAGATGACTGCAACGATATATTTATAGGAAGATGGGCATACGTGACACAGCCTGTACTGATACAAGTTCGTGATTCAAGTTTCAAAGGATTTTCTCCTAACCTCTTTACTTTGGTAAAGACAAAGAAAAAAATTGTCCATAAGGAATTGTGTATATTGGAATTAATTATATAAGAACATTACTAATATAATGTTTTTATATAATTAATTCTATAATGCAATACCAGCTCTCCCTCAGAGTTCTTATAACAAAAATAATATGTACTGATATTCATCACCACTGTGTTTGTGTTTGTGTGGGTGTGGGTGTGTTACTTCCCATCAAGCAAAGCCAAAGGTGCATACAGTTAATGACCACCACATTTGCTTAACAACTGTGGCAAAAGAGTGTGACTCACTTACTTAGCAATAGAAATTCTGTCCCCCAATTGTGATTTAAAGTCAAGGATTAGCTATATCTCAGTCCCAATTGCCATTGTAATCTGAAGACTACCTATATGGATACTGAGTTTAAATGGGAAGAATAGTGGGACCAAGCCTACATCTTACAAGTAATTATCCCCTCTCCTACTATTCACTTCCAATAGACTGACATTTTACAGACGAGTCACCTTTTAAAACTTTATCTGGAATATCCAGGAAACATGAAAGAAAAACGTTTGCTGAATAAGTCTCTTCTTAATATCATAAGAAACGTATTTAAGACTCTTAATGTTGATTAAAATGGGATATTGTGCATCTTGCAAATAACTGATATCCCCATTAGGAATACCGTGTTTCCCCAAAAATAAGACCCTGTCTTATATTTTTTTGAACCCTGAAATAAGCGCTTGGCCTTATTGCCATGCACTCAAAAGCCCGACTGGGCTTATTATCAGGGGATGTCTTATTTTGGGGGAAACAGGGTACATTTTTAACTGTTTATAGCTTAAAACATTTACCTGATTCTAACCTTACCTTTAATGCAGGAAATATAATTTTTACATAATAATCACATTTTTGTTCAATTGAAATATTACTATTCTCACTAATATTATTACTAATAATAGTAAGAATAAAAGCATATATTCTACTAATTCTCCACTGTGCTGCTCCAGAGCTATGTTTTGTTTAAAAAAAAAAATCTGATACAAGAATTGTTCTTTAAACAAAGGTTGAGCAAATGTTATTTTCTATTAGCTGATAACAAAAATATCTTTAATGAAATAAGAGGTAATCCAGATTGGATTTGCCCGCTCTACTTGATGAACCAAATGCTAATACAATATGCTCTCTACTCCCAGAGATTAATCCATATTATATAATCGTTTATAAACATATTCTTTTCAAAAATACGGTTTTCATTATCTACAGCTTAGCAAAAAGTTCACCATCTACTAACCTTTGAAATGCTAGAAGAGCCTTTCGCTGCAGGACCTCTTGCTTTCCTCTCAAAGAAGCTAAAGACATAATTCATTAGTGATACTTAAATGGACATTTAATTAGTGATATTTAAATATAAAACCAATTTTAATAATCTCATAAATAGATACATGAAATTTACTTACCATCTGTAGCTTGTAGGCTGTAGGTCAATCCTAGGGCTAAAAAACCTTTGGCTTTGAATTCTGATGTTTTGTCTCCCACATCAACCACCATTCTGGCAAATCTTTCTGCCTCTTCTAACTAAAAACAGATTTTCATAGGAAAAATGGCAGAATTCACTAATTCAGAATTCACTGTTTAAATCAGGTTGACCAATATCTACTAGAATTCAAATTATTCTAATTTAAAATCAAGATCTCCAAACCGTATCACAAGTGCCAAAGGTAGTATCGGAAATTTGAAAGAATATAGAAATAAACATGGTTATCAACTTTTCCTACCATTTCCTTTCTTATACATGCAACATTTCACAAGTCGAAGAACAGACCAAGATGATGCCAAGAAATGTGGGAATAATTTCAATGTTCCTACACATTTCTGGATGGCATCATCTCAGTATCCTATCATTAAGACTTATAGAGAGAAAAAGTACTCAGATGGCTTAGAAGGTTCAAGTCAATCCCCACAAAAGAATGAACTAAATTAGCCCAAAAATCAAGAGCTCAAAAGACAATGCTTTTTTAAAGGGACTGGGTAAAAATTTGCCTGAGGTACACATAGGAATCAAGTTATCCAAGTAAATAGTATGAATGAAATGTAAGGCTACCCATTACCAATTTGGTATGTAGGAAATCAATTAACTTTCTATGTGAACTTTGATGTGTCTGTTGACTAAATTCCTCCCAGTTTCAGTAAGCACTTGTTACCAATTTTTCTTGGCAGCAACTACTCCTAAGACCATTGTTCACAACCTAGATTTCCTATGTCTTTCAATTCATTGCTCTTCCACCTGATGGTCTCTATACTTGTTAGGAATTAGGTTGAACCAGGGGTGAAATGCTACCGGTTCGGGCGTACCGGTAGTGGCCGGTGGTTCGGAGAACCGGTATTAGCGGCAGCGCGAGGCTCCGCCCACCTGCCCGAGCGTCACCGTTTTCTTGTTTTTAACCCTCTGCGCATGTGCAGAGGGTGAAAAAGCGTGGTCCCTATTTCTTGCAAGTCGTGAAGAGTAGCGTCGTCCTTCTCAACTTAGCTTTTTAGACAACAGGTGACTTTTATTATGCCTAACTCCCCCCCCACACACACACAAGACCCGGAGAGGCCGCAGCCCCATTCTCCCCCCTCCCCTTCCAGCAGAGGAGAAAAGCAGCGGCGGTGGCGGCCCAAGCCACAGTGGAGTGAATGTGTTGTCATGGCAGAGGCAGGCGGCAGGCCGGCCCCAGCCCCAGTTGCCTCAGCCTTTCCTCCGCTTTTGCACTGTGTGGGTGAGAGAACTGAGAGCCTGAAAGAGCAGAAGAGCAGCCCAAGTTTGACGAGAGCGGGTGGGGAGAAGGAGGGAAGAGAGGCTGGAAGGAGCGATTTGGACTAGGGCTGGGGGGGCCGAGGATCCCAAGCGGGCTGAAGAGGAGTGTGAAATTGGCTTCGGGATGATGGAGGATGGATTCTCCAGCTACAGCAGCCTCTATGACACTTCTTCGCTTCTGCAGTTGGCAAGGAAAACCGCCCCCGTCAAGCTCCCAGCTTTCGTACTTGGAGAAAGGATGGGGCCTTTTCGGGGCTTTCTCTCTGTTGATCTTTAGTTTTAGGTTAAGGGGAGAACGAGCATTGGCTTCACCAGCACGATCTTATTTCTGCCTGACCGAAAGAAATGCTGGGTGTTTTAGTTAGCTTCACGAGAAGGCGAGGGAGAGGGAGAGAGCAAGAGCTGTGCCTGCCTGCGGAGACTCTCCCACTAAAGGGTTGCATTGATGGGTGTCTGATAGAGGACCGTGAAGATTATGGAAAAGAAAGTAAAAAAACCCAACAATTTCGCCTTGTGTGTGTGTGTGTAGGGAGGGAGGAAAGCAGTTTCTATTTCTGAGTTTAACTTCTAGGAACCGCCCTGCAATTAAATGTTGGCTTGATTGACGTGTTCCCTTGTTTCACGGTCTTTAGTTGTAAATAAGCAAGGAAAACATCCACAGTTATAAAGAATAAGTGTACGTGTGTTTGTGAATCGTATTTAAGATGGTCTTTGAAGTTTTATGTAATTGGGATGGTGAATTTTGTTCGTTGGCATACTGCACTGCATGAAAGATTTATGGTTTCTTGTACAGTTATTTTTAAAGTAAACAAAAGTCTTGAGATGGAAAATATGTTGGTTTCTAAGCTGTGTAGTTTCTGACCTGTTTCTTTGAAAATATATTAAACCAAATGGTGTTTGGGGTGGTGATGTAACAAAACGCAGCTTGATTTACAGGAAACTTTTGCAATAAACATTTAAGACAGAAGACCCTTCCTGTATTGGACTAATTGGATAATATATTAATGTATGGTTTGTCAGTTGGACTTAATAGGGTCTTTTAAAATGGAATTTAAAGAATTTGTAAACATCCTAACTCAGTATTGACTAATAGGAGTTACGTGTGAATACATACAGAATATAAAGGTTTTGCTGTTCACTTAGAAAATCTTTGTGATTTAGAGTGCATGTTTCTTTGCCTGAAGAAATTATAATAGATTACAGTGCAGTTCACATATTATTTATATGTGTGTTTGCAAAAGTAAGAACTATATAAAATAGCTTATTTATGTTGGACTTTGTTAGACTCTATTTTTGGCAATGATAGAAAAAACAGAAAATTACTCTTTTAAATCAGCTAAAGGTTGGGATTATTTAAAGCAATTTTTATAGTGTGTTGTGGAAATTAAATATTGGGTTCGCAGCTCTTTTTCATTGTTTGCATTTCTATTTAGATCTGTAGATATAGTTAAAATCAGTAAAGTTAAGATCTGGGTGTGACAAGGAATGGCTGGGAGGGGAGGGGCCAGGTGAGGCACCCCTTGACGTGAGTGACATTGAGTTGGCCACGCCCACCCAGTCACATGACCACCAAGCCACGCCCACCAAGCCACGCCCACAGAACTGGTAGGGAAAATTTTTAGATTTCACCACTGGGTTGAATTGTCACTTCAGGGTTATGGAAACAGAATCCATAGATACTACTTTCTTCCATAGAAGGAAAGAAACCATTCTAACATTAACCCTTCAAGCACTAAATACAATGCAGTGATTGCTAACAGAACTATCACATTTTTATTTTACTTTTTTAACCCATGTATGGCAATTTCTCTGATTTATATAATGCTCATATACATTGTTCCTTCTTGATTCTCCCTTTGAGTAAAGTTAATTTTATTCTGATAATTTTATGTCAGCCACATTAAGATTTATGAGAAAGGTTCTTTGATTAATTAAATTTCAGCTTTAAATTTAAAGTACAGCTCTAGTGATGGCAAAATTCATGAGTCACCTGCAAGTTATAATAAATCATAGTACTTTCCATGATTATATCTGATTATAGTTAATTCTTTTGTTTTAATGTGATTTTATTGATATTTGTTAAATAGACTCTATTTTTTTCTTCCTTTTAACTGTTTTTAAAATTTCCAGAATTGCTTATGTGAGATGGACCGTTATACAAATCAAACAAACTGGACGTGACACCCAGTATTAATTACCTACCTTGCAATGCAGATATATCCTTGCAAATGTCTTTTCAAGGTTTATAAGATCATGCATGCACTGACAGGACATTTCAATATCCGTAACAGATCAAATTAAAATCATTCCAGGCTCTACAGGAGATCTTTAATCAGATGCTATAGTGGTATGGGTTCCAGAACTACAAATATTCTAAAATTTCAATGAATTGATAGACTTTTTGTTTGAAATAAAAAAGACATAATCCTATCCTATTAAAAGAAATAGTTTTGGGACGCCAATCAAGGCATGATAATACAGGCAACTATTATCAACTGACTAAATACAGGAACTAAAGTGTTACCTTTAAATCTAAGGTAACAAATCAGATTAAAATAATAAATTCCAGGTTTTCTTTTCATAGCCAAGTTACTCACTTTCTGTTACTATACATATTACACACCTGCATCACAAATATGCATTCTAAAAGGACTTCCAAAGATGCAGTATTTATAAGCCAGGTTAGAACTCTTTATGAAGTATAATTATAAAAGCATTTCCCAAACCTCATGGATGTGTGAACCATAATATTAATTATGTTTGAAACTGAGCCACAGTGTTCTGAACATAGAACCAAGTACCAAAATAGTCTGGAGCCTTAAGGTTTAAAACGTTTGTTAAAAAGCATACTCTTTCCAGCCTTACATGGTTTTGAAGATATAATATACTGACCAGTAATACACTAAAACTAGTGCACTTAGTAGAACAATGCAGAATTTTTTAAAAAAACCAAAACAAAGCAGGATATATACATATGTCCTTAAATACTTAATTCTTCATTTTTCAGATGACTAACAAAAAAACTTACCCAATGTAGGGTTCCCATACATAATTTAGCAGCAAGAAGTGGAATCGTAGGATCATCTGGCTTCAACCGAATACATTCTTTTAAGACTTTCACAGCTCGAGCAGACTATATAAAAAGGGTGTTAGAAAATAAGACAGTGAGGAAGTAGCAAAATGTGCTATTTCAATTTGCTACTTTAAACCATTCCAAGATATAATAAAAAAAGATGCAATGGATTTTATTCAAGAAGGAATTGGTTTGATTTTGATTGCTGTCCAGCAGCTACTAATTAGATTTGAATTTTTACATAAAGTAGCATTGTGTAGCATATAAAAATGCCAAGAGTTTAGACTTATTCTAATGAAAATTTTAAAAAATGTTTGGGAAGTAAAAGAAAAAGGCTAAATAAGGATTCACTTATATAGTAAAAAAAATTAAAATGATAAAATGATTTGGCATGGAACTGAAGGAATGCTGGTAGGAGGAATTTATAGAGATATGTCAAAGAGTAGAACTGAAGTGAATGTTGTAAAAGTTAGTGTCAATGAAAGCTGATGAAAAGCAAGTTATAAATGATGTGAAAAGATTGAAACATTTTAAGGAAGCAATTGTAGATAGTGTAACTTGAGAAACAGTAAAGTACAGTTGTGATTAATGTGAGCATAAGCATGAGGCCTGTATTAGTGTCTGATAATTGGAAAAAAAGTTGTTCCCTTATGCCAGGGAGCAAGAGCTGCAAAATTATAGAGGGGAGGGGTGCATCTAGTACTGTGTTTGACAAAATTCTAAATGAAAGGGCTTGAGAGAGAACGATATACAAAATTTGTGATGTGCAGGGAAGCTTTTGGATAGGCAGGGGAAATGAAGGCCACATTTCTGCTCTTCAGTAGCCATCGAGATACATACGAATTATGAAAAGGTATATTATGTTCATTTAGAAAAAGCTTATGATAATTGAATTATGGACTACTTTACACACATATGGAGTTGAATGTTGGCTGTTGATAAGAACAGCATATCATACAATAAAGCATGTATGAGAATAAATGCAATATTCAACAAATACCCCAACATTGAGTAAGGCATAAGACAATTGATGTATGGTATCATTTTAATTTTTAATGCTGGGTTAAGCTGACAACCCAAATGATCTGCAGTGAATGTTAGACTGTATGATGCAATGAGGAGTTTAGATCTAAATACTATATACCAGTGATAGCTAACCTTTTTGTTGTCGTGTGCCGAAAGCGCGTGCGCCCACACCCATAATGCAATGTGTGCGCGCCCCCCACCTGCGCCGCCCTGCGCACACGACCCCCCCACGCCCCATTTTGGGCTTAGTAGGCCCTCCCTGCAACCTCCTGGGAGCAAAAACGGGCCATGGGGGGGTGCCGTACACCCCCCCGTGCCCCATTTTGGGCCTAGTAGGCCTCCCTGCACTTATAACCCATAATGCAATGCGCGCACGACCCCCCCATGCACACCGCATATGGGCACGCGACCCCCCTGCCCCTGCATGCGCCCCGTCCCCCATGCATGCGCGGCAGAGACCCAAAAATCAGCTGGCCAGTGGGAGGCGTGTGCGGTGGAGCTGAGCTGGGGCGACGGCTCGCGTGCCCGCAGAGAGGGCTCTGTGTGCCACCTGTGGCACGCGTGCCATAGGTTTGCCATCACGGCTATATACAGATCAAGAAGTTTGTTTCTGAGAAGAGAAATGGAATGAATGATTGCAATTTATACATATGTGGCAAAAAATTGCAGTGAATGGTATCTTGGTATATAGATTGTTTACTAAACATGGAGAAATGAATGGAGAATGTTTTACAATGGCCAGATGTGCTTCATAGATTAAATGTAAAGATGTAAAGCACCCTTTCCGAGCCACTGGTTGTAATTTGAGAACTACCTGTATTTAGGAGCAATGAAACACAATATTTCAAAGGAGGAAAAAAAAGAAACACAAAGAAATTTGTGCTATATCTACTTTTCTACTCTAACCAGTAGATGTCTACAGTTTGTTGGCTCAAGTGATAAACAGAGCTACAGCTGCCATTCTGTACACAGTTATGAAAATGAAGGCTTATATAACACAAAGAATGTATGCAGGATTATAGCCTACTTTGTTGCCATTAGCAGCCAGTAATAAAACAAAATTTGCAAAGAAACTTACTTTTCCTGCTGCCATTAATGAAAGTGCAAATTGATACCAAAGATGGAATTCTTCAAAGGCAAATTTCATAGCCCGTTCCAAACACTGCAATAAAATTGAGAATACAGATCATTAATAGGTATACCTTATTTAAACTAACACTACTCATATTTCTACACTGACTATATTAGGTGGTAATTACATTTACTAGCAAACAAAACAATGCTTGCAAGGCACTGTACTTTTGTTACAGAATATAAATATCATGCCAGGGTGCATGATGCAAATGACTGAAGACTTTGTTGTTGTATGCAAGTAAGAATGAAAGCCTGGGTTATTTTATGTGAGTGTAATGCAAGCAATAGAGGAGAGAAGAGCAGGGGTATATTATAAAACTCATCTTTTGTCTTTAGGAAGTTTGCTCAATCTTTTGACTCCATTTTTTCTGTCCATGTCTTTCACTCAATTCATACTATTTAAGTTATTTTATAGTGGAATTTCATGCTGAAATTAACAACAGGAAAGGAAGATTCTCAAAAAACTTTAAATTAAAAAGTGAATTCCTTTTAGCTCAGCTTTAAATGTTCTAACAAACTAAACTTCTATATCAACAGCAAACAGGGAGGCAATATATAAACCTATTCTATGGAACCCATGAAAACAGTTAACATAAAGGAAATGTTCATGAAATACATATAAAAAAGAGAGTTTCAATGAAAATGTCAGGTCACAAAGGTAAGAAAGTGAGAAATGAGGTCATCTTCCCAACACATTTTTGTACAAAACAAAGCAGGGAATGATAACACACACAATGATTCCCTAAAAAACACCTCAAACATTTTGATTGGATTCTTCTTCTTCTTGTGCCATATCCGTCATCAGATGCTGGCGATCATGTTGGCGATCCTATTTTTGTCAACAGCCACATGAAAAGTGCTGCTGAGTTTTATCCAAACCAGTCCCTTAGATTTTGAAGCCATGATGTTCTTCTTCTGCCTGGACCTCATTTGCCATCAATCTTTCCCTGGAGGATTAAGTGAAGTATGCCATATTTTTCCGGGTGTCGTATCACATGTCCAAAATATTCTTTCACTTTTTAATGGTTTTGATGATTTCCCTTGGCTTTCCCAGGCGGCTTATCATCTCCTCATTTCTGATTTTGTCAACCCAGCTTATACGTAACAGCCATCTGTAAATCCACATTTCAAATGCTTCTAGTCTCTTCAAGTGGCTTTCTGTCAGAGACCAATTCTCTACTCTGTAGAGCAGGATAGAAAAGATGTAACATCTGACAAGCCTGATTTTCAATCTTAGGCTTATGTCATGACTGCAGAAGACCCTTTTCATTTTGAAGAATGCTGTTCGAGCTTTCTCTATCCTTGTCTTTACGTGATCCTTTCAACTTTTTCTTGTGATATTCCTTTCAAATTTATCGGTGGTAAATTAATGGGTTGTTTGCTGACGACCATGATCTTGGTTTTTGAGGTGTTATGCTTCAAGCCGTATTTTTCAGATATTTCTGTGACTCTGTTGATGAGGAGCTGAAGGTCTTCATACTTACTGGCAAGCAGAACTGTATCATCAGCATATCTTAAATTGTTGATCCGAACACCATTTACTTTTAGGCCAGCATCAATGTTTTCCAGTGCTTCATTGAAAATTGACTCAGAGTAGATATTAAACAACAGCGGAGACAGGATACAACCCTGTCTGACTCCTCGTCGTATTTCTGCATCATCTGAGTATTTTCGGCCTAGTCTCACATTTGCTACCTGATGCCAATATAGATTCTTTATGATTTGGATGTCTTTGTCATCTAGTCCCACTTGTTTCAGGATAGCATTTTTAAATTCAATGTTAGTTGACTTCCTCAAATTTCTGACAATGCATTTGCAACATCTTCGGCAACTACTTTATGGTAACATATTGTGAGCCAACCAGAGTTAGTTGGAGCCAGGCGGTGCCTAAATTTAATTAAGAAAGCATCTAAATTCTATTTATGTATTCAATTATCTGTATTTCAGTAGGAAAGTAATTTACCATACAAACTGAATGGATTTAGTAATTTTAAAATTCATAGATAAGTTAAATTTCATCATGAGGGAAATAGAACTTGGAAGAGCAAGAAGGGCTCTTTCAAAGAAAGGGAAGCCATGAAAAATGGAAAGAATGGGAAGCAGAGAAGCATGGATCAGCTATCCAGGAAAAAAGTTATGAAACAAAAATGACTACTACAGTTATATTTTTCAGTTCCTTTTCAGGACTAATTCTGATGAAAATCCATAATGCTTACTTCCAGGGTAGGCACAGAATTTAGTTTCCAATTGGTAGCAGTAAAAGCAATAAAGAATTGATAGTTCTTAAAGAGAAATATATTTACCACACAGAGGCCCCATTACCCTTTCCAAAGACTTCTGACATGGGAGCATATTTCTCACAGTCCACATTCAAAATAATTATGAACTCATGTAAAATAAGAGCCACATATAGAATGGTTGAATTGGTGCATTCCAGAAGAAAAATGCTGGGAATACTGGAATATTCTGTGACCAGCACACAGAGCTTCAGTGTCCACAGTATGCATGCTATTTTATAAAATTTAAAATTTAACTTTTAAAATTATTTCTACAGTTCCTTAATGCAATTGTGTAGTTATTTACTCTGAAATAAACCCCATTATATTCAGGATTTCCATTTTTTAAAAAGCTGCTCTCACAAAAAAAAAAATTTAAAATATAGAGATCTTCATTAGCCAAATAGCACCCAGTTCTGCTTTTATCGTTAAGAAAAGGGGGGGGGGAAACCCTTCCCCCTAAAGTACGTAGCAATACAGGCACAACTAACCTTCCAGCTTGTGATGGTGAAGAGAAACCTTCAGTACAGGTAGTCCTTGATTTACGATTAAGCCCAAAATTTCTGTTTGCTAAGCAAGTTACTTGTTAAGTGAATTTTGCCCGATTTTACAACCTTTTTTGCCATAGTTTTGCCACAGTTAAGTGAATCACTAGAGTTGTTGTTCAGTTAGCAATGCGGTTGTTAAATGAATCTGGCTTCCCCACTGACTTTGTCAGAAGGTTGCAGAAAGTGATCAGATGGTGCTAGAACACGGCAGCCTTCATAAATCCATGCCAGATGCCAAACATTTGAATTTTGATCACATGACCATTGGGATGCTGCAGTCGTAAGTGTGAAAAATGATCATAAATCACTTTTTTCAGTGCCATTATAACTTGGGACAGTCACTAAACAAATGGTTGTAAGTCGGGGACTACATGTACAGATATAACAGAGAATACTAGTATGCTTTGGAAATGGTGGGTTGACCCTCTGGGACCCTTTGAGTAGAGATCCATAAACTCCTCATAATTCTTACTTTACCTCCCCACATTCTGGGAGAAAGCCTATTTAATGCTTCATCAACCACTCTTCCCCAGATAATTCCCCCCCCCCCAAAATGAAGTAGTGTTTTAAGGATATATAGCCACATCCTATTTCAGAATATTCTGATTTGGGAGTAGGTATAGTGGCAAACTTCTATCCCACTTTTCTTCCTTTCTTTAAATGAAGCTCATAAGTCATGCCTGTGCTAAATTTAACATCCTTTGAGAATGAGAGTGATGATTCAATAAGAATGCAAATCTTTATTATGTACATCAACATTAAGAAATTAGATGACAATTGAAAGCTGAAAGGAAAAAAGGAGAAGAAAAATGAGACTATATAGCACGCACACACACACAGACACAGACACAGAGAGAGAGAGAGAGAGAGAGAGAGAGAGAGAGAGAGAGAGAGAGAGAGAGAGAGAATTTATTCCAAACAGTCTAGACTTGATCTG
Organism: Thermophis baileyi; assembly: GCA_003457575.1. Taxonomy (NCBI): domain Eukaryota; kingdom Metazoa; phylum Chordata; class Lepidosauria; order Squamata; family Dipsadidae; genus Thermophis; species Thermophis baileyi. Next base: position 34,088 of record QLTV01001802.1, on the reverse strand, counting down.
CAAATCAGATTTATGTTTTCTTTTAACTCTTTCATGTCAATACCTTTTGAGATGAGATTTTTATTCTATCATTCAAGCATGTTGATAAAAGCATGGTTTTATAATTTTTTATGTTTTACTGTTGTCCTTGTGAAATGGCGAGTGTCATTGTTAAAAAGTAACCCTTTAAAATAAAATAAATAAAATACTATTTTTCGAGTAACAACCCCTTTAGCTATCACATAAATTACATTCAATCCTTTGCATTCTTATCATACTAAATTCTGTCAGGTTCTGTTTCTCTTATATCCATCAATATCAGTGAACATTCAATTGAACAACAGATAATCTGTTAAATGGTACACTGAATTGATGAATTCTTTTTTTAATTTATTGTTCAACCGGAATATTGCATAAGTCCAGAATGGCTCATTTAGAATTTTGAAACCATGGTATGAGCACCACCCCAAAATGTATTTATTTCTCAAATTTCTAGCTTATAAGAAGTAACTTTAGGCAGCATACAGCAATCAAATAAAACAATAAAAATATATTAAAAAAATAAAAATATAAAACAATCATTAAAAGTTAAAATACTATTGAAAATTAAAATATGTACAACTACAAGGCACAGAGAGAGTAAATGTATCAGCCACAATAATGGAACCATCTTAGAATGATAACCAGTTCCCTGGGATCCCAAGCCTGATGACATAATCAGGTTTTCAGGGATTTCCAGAACACTAACAGAAATGGGTAGGAGAATATTTCATAAGGCAGGTGCCATGACACAGAAGGCCCACCTCCTGGGACCCACCAAATGCAGGTCCCTAGCAGATGGTACCCACATCATGTCTTCTCTGCCAGATTTAAGGGCGCAGGCTGATGTAATCAGGGAGAAGTGGTCCCTTAGAATTCAGTGGTTCTTAACTTTTTTGAATGAATTGCCCCCTTGAGCCAATGAGGAAGTTGTCATCGTCCCCCTCCCCCAACATAACCTCTCAATCACAACATAGGAACTAAGAATTTCAAGATGAAAACTCTGAAACTAAATTAAGATTCGAGGAAAGTATATATTCACGCACACTGTAGAAAGGATTAAAAAGACACAAAGAAAATTTTTACAAAATGAAAGCAACAAAAATCAGAGCCACAAATTTAATGCCTAAAACTGAAGAAAAATATATATCTACACAAAAAGTTTACATGAAGAGCACAATAAAAAAATTGAAAACATAAAACTGAGAAACCAAAATATAATATCGAACTGGAGTGCACGCTAAAAAAGTACAATACAAAGAGACACACAAAATGTTTTACAGAGCACAACAAAAATTTGAAAACGAAGCTGAAAACTCAAATTGGAACGTGAAATCCAATGCAAGCAAATACAACGATAAAAGCTCAGACAAAAAGCAAAAAAAGAGAACATCAATGGCTGCCTTGTGCTTGGTGAGCTGATGCAAATTTCTTGATGTCTGGAACCATTTTTGTTAATTGCATTCTTAAATCACCGCGCTCATAGAGATCTTCAACATCTTCCTTGACTTAGAAAGGATCTGTTGGACGGCGCTGAAGCCCCTCTCCACTAAGTAAGTGGAAGGAAAGGCTAAAAGAAGCAACTTAACTTCCTCCCAAAATATTGGGTAAGTGTTCCTCATTTTCACCCAAAAAGCTTCATAGCCGTAACTCTGAAAATGTGATTGGGCTTCACAGTCATATTTCAGATCTGTCAGTGGCTCTTGCAGTTTGGGATGAAGTTGTGCAAAGTCTGCTGTGAAAGGATTTAGCACCCAGATTTATCAGATCATAGAATCTGGTTTCCATATCTTCTTTTAGTTGCTTCAAGTGGCAGCAAAAAACGTCCAAATCTTCTGCTTGGAGTTCACGTTCATTACCAAGGCTTT
>QLTV01001802.1:14256-31673 GCA_003457575.1 Thermophis baileyi | reverse complement strand
CGATTTTACAAATAACTCCCCAACAGTGCTGCGACCCTCAAACTTTGCCTTTAAGGATTGGAATGAATTCTTACCAAATGGTCTTTCAGTCGGGAAGGCTTCATCGCTTCATTTGAAAATGTTTTCTCACAAAGAAGACAAAACGGAAGCTGTACGTTGGAAGGAGATGGAATGAATCCCAATTTTAGGTATTCCGTCGAATATTGGCAACACTTCCTCTTCTCGGCCATGTTGAGAGGCCTTTGAAATGAAAGGCACTACCTGCAAATTAAATTTTCAACTGCACCAGAATACTAGAAAAACACACGTGGACGTCGATAAACCTAGTTTCATAAACTCGCTCCATCACCCCCATATCGCCCCCTTTTCGTTCCTTCGCCCCCGCGTCACCCCTTTTCGTTCCATCGCCCCCCTGAAAAATGAAATCGCCACCTGGGGGGCGATATCGCCCAGGTTAAGAACCACTGCCTTAGATAACCTGGTCCTATGCCATAAAGGGTTTTAAAGGTTAAAACCAGCGCCTTGAATTGGACCCAGAAGCAAATTGGCAGCCACCTCGTAGAACAGAGATGTGACACATACTGTTCTGGGAGTACACATAATTGCCCACACTGCTGCATTCTGCATTAGTTGAAGCTTCTGGATACTTTTCAAGCGTAGTTCCATGTAGAGTGCATTTTAGTAGTCCAATCTAGGTGTGACTAGATCATGAGTGACTATGAGCAGAGGCTCCAGACCTAGAAATGGATCTAGGCAAAGTACAACACAGAGCTGTGCAAAGGTTCTTCAAGCCACAACTGCTACCTTTTCTTCAAGCAGGATCTGCAAGTCTAGGAGAACCCCCAGATTGTGCACCAAGTCTGTCTGGGGCAGAGCAACCCTGTCCAGCATAGTCCTAGAACCAGTAATTCCCCATCACTCAAAGCCACTCAGTCTTGCCGGGGTTATGCTGAAGCCTGTTGTTCCCCATCCAGACCTTCACAGCCTCCAGATACCAGGATAAGATGTTCATCATATCACCTAATTCACCAGGGTCAGAGATATATCCATTTAGCAATGGATGAGCTCACCCAGTGGCCTTCTTTAGCTGTTAAACAAGAAAAGAGAAAGCACTGAATCCTGCAGCATCCCACACAGTAGGAGCCAAGGGCAAAACCTCTCTTCCCCAATCACCACCAACTGTAATCAACCCTGGAGAAAGGAGGTGAAATTCCCCCAAAGGATACCATGACAGATGGTATTTAAAGCTGCCAAGAGATTAAGTAGGATAAGGTTGAATGTACAATCCTCATCACGCCCACTACCATGGTTTCCATAGTGGGCCTGACCAAGTGAAATACCAATTTATTAGAAGACAAAGTAAAACGGTTGTTCTCCATCATCCAATCTGGCTTTCCAAAATGTTCTCTACCAGCTGAATTTACTTTTGGGTTTTTCTGGATAGGGATAAATCCCTGGCTGGCATCTGTCCACCACATTATTTTTTAAGACTATCACTGCAGCCTGTGAGAAGACCACAGGCATTACTATAGATTATGCTGGAGACTAATAGTTTGGTTCCTATACACATGCTTTGAATTTTAAAAATCTTCCAAAAGAATAAAATAAAAACGGGGGATAGGATGCTTGACAGACATGAAGAAAGAGCTTCCAGTTATATGTGTACACAAGCCAAGCAGCATCCATCTAACTCCATATGGATGCCAGGCCTTATTTTACAACTTACCTCTGAGAGCATTTCATATTGACCTCTTCTTCCCAAGGCAATGGTAAGCAAATCGTACACTACAGATGCACTTTGCAAACTGATGATACGGTCGTTTTTGTGTTCTGGTATTCTGCTCAACACAGCATCACGATTAGCCTGAAAAACCATTCCAAACATAAGAAAAGTTGTGATCAATATATAGGTGGCCCTTGTTTAACAACCACTCATTCAGCAACTGTTCAAACTTACTATGGTGCTGACTGAGTGGTAATTACTGAGTGATGCTGAACCTCATGCTTATAACATTGTAATATCCCACAATCACATGATTGTGATTTGCAACCTTCCCTGTCAGCTTCCCACAAGCAAAGTCAAAAGGGAAGCGAACAGGAAGTCAGATATCCCAATCACATGAGGATCTTGCTTAATGACCTATGTGGTCCTTGGTTAACTACAGCAACTGGAACTGTTGATGTTGAGCGGCGCAGTCATGTGATTTTTCAACCTGTGATTGTATCATTTAACAACATAATTCCAATTAGTGTTGTTAAATGAGGTAACAACCCGCAAAAGACCATAAAGGAAAAAGAAGCATTATCTTCTTAGTATTGTCAGAAATGGGAGACCTTATTCAGAAATGGAGAGTCATTAGTAATGAAATTGCATTTCTTAAGAACTGCTGCATCATGCTTATTAATTTAAATGAAAACTACCGAAAAATGGAAGGATGCTGAACAGTAACTTTTCACAATAAGAACCTTTAGTTATTTATTTTGCTATACTCTTATTCTGCACAATGATTCTGAATGAATTATAAATACCAAAAGAGAAACATGTAAGATAATAGAAGCATAACAGTAATTTGCATGGGGAAAAATACATACAGTAAAAGCTGCTATCTCAAGCTACCACCAGCATTTAACTACTCTTTAAACTACGCTACAAAATATAAGATATCTGGGAGCACTGAAGAAGATAATATGATCAGCAGACAAGTATCTTTGAGGAGGGTATTCCATAAGAAAAGAATATTGCTAAATAGGTTCTTTCCTAGAGCCAAAATGTAGCTTTATTTATTTATCAGGAGGATACTGGTTCAGTAGGTAAACAAATGCTCCAAGCAGGTTCAAATAAGATGAAAATTTCCTTAGTTTTGCTTATGTTTCTACAAGGACAATACCAACAATTTTAATTGGGCCCAAAAATCTAGGGGAAACCAGCCCAATTAGCATGACAATGTCACCACTTTGTGTATTAGTCGGTCCTCTGTCATTAATTTTATTTTATATTTGGGGCAAAGTTCAATTTCCATCCCCTCAAATCTTGATATCCTGCCTCTCTGAGGTGTAGGGGAGAGGGTATTCTTCGGAGAAATTAATGAAGCAGACAGCCTTTTAATATGAGTTTATTTTCTAACCACTGATGAGAGAAGAAGAGAAAGTTGAGGAGTTTAATGGGCAAATTCAAACTTAAGTCAACACAACATGCAAACAAGATGTGCTGCTTGTAATTGCAGACTGGAATGCCAATTTTAGAAAAAGTATGGAGGATAACACTGTTGGTCTGTATAACTTAAGAAACAGAAATGAAACAGAAGAACATCAATTTCTGTCTATCTTCTTAATTAACATTCTCTTTGTAGAAATAAAATGACCCTTATATAAATGGGTATCACTAAATGGAGCCCCACAGAGATCAAATTGATTATATTATTGGTACAAGAAAGTGAATGAGCTCACTTATGAGAGTAGAAATACGGCCATGGGCTGACTGTAGAACAGATCATGTGCACATTCCAGATCAAGAAGCCAACAAATCAAAGATATTAAGGATTAATGTGAAAATAGATTGCCAAAGACTAAGAAACAGAAGAAAGCAAACTGGACTATTGCAATGCGCTCTACATGGGGCTACCCTTGAAGAGTGTCCAGAGACTACAACTGGTCCAGAATGCAGCTGCGCGAGCAGTCGTGGGTGTGCCAAGGTACACCCACACAAGTGCCATCCTTCACGAGCTGCACTGGTTGCCGATTGCGCTCCGGTCACAATTCAAGGTGTTGGTTGTTACCTTTAAAGCCCTACATGGCTCAGGACCAGTTTATCTACGTGACCGCCTTATGCCACATTCCTCCCATCGACCAGTGAGGTCGCACAGGGTTGGCCTTCTTCAGGTCCCGTCAGCCAGACAGTGCCGGCTGGCGGAACCGCGGGGGAGGGCCTTCTCTGTAGCCGCTTCGACTCTGTGGAACCAACTCCAACTTCCCCCCCAAGATCCGTACTACCCCCACCTTACTGGCCTTCCATAAAGCCGTTAAGACCTGGCTTTTCCGGCAGGCCTGGGGCCAATAGTGGTTCTGATTGGCCCATGCATGGTTGTGTGAATGTTTTATTTTAAATATGGATGGTGTTTTTTTTTAATTGTTTTTATATGTTTTATTTTTTACATGATGTAAGCCGCCCAGAGTCCTTCGGGAGTTGGGCGGCATATAAATTTTATAAATTAAATTAAATTAAATCTAAACAGAAGAAAGCAAACTGGGCATCAGAACAAAGGTAGAAATTGCCGAGAAGATAACCAAAGACAAGAAAGACAAAGTTCTTGGAAAAGGAATTAACAAAGAATTCCTGAGAACTGTTAAAAGAAAGAAGACGCAGAGTTATGGTATCAGTAGACATTGAAGATGGAAAGAAACATAGAAAAACAAGGAGTCTTCCACAAAATCTCTAAACTCAGCAGGAAGTTCCAACATCAAGTTGCTATGCTAAAAATTGTCAATAGTCAAACAGCAAGAAGATCAAGGACAATTAAACAAAGGAGGAAGGAATATGCTGAATTTTGTACAGTAAAGATGTCAACTGACTTATCAATTTCTGGCATTCTAATGTTTTCTTCTTACCTAACACTATCTTCAAACAACCAAAATGGCAACTCTATACATACATGGACATTTTCAGATGAAGTATCTAGAAATCAAATTGACTATATTATTGCTAAAGGATTGAACAGCTCAGTTTTAATATCAAAAACATGGGCAGGTGATGTCTGTGGAACAGAACACTGGAACTGAAATGCAAATTTCAGTCCCAATTGCTATTGAATGTCAACGATTACCTATATATAAGTCTGGTATTCATAATTACAGTCAATATGTCTTAGCAATTGTTATGCCACTGTAGGAAAATGTCTGAAAGTGAAGGTGGCAATGCCATTTTCAAATCTTCCTTGACAAAACAGATCAACTTTCTGATTCCACTTGTGCTCTGGTCTATGTCTGCTTTGTATTCAATTCTGACTTTCTTGTGTTAGCACCGAAAGGCTGATCTTTTTCTTACCCAACCCCACTGTCTCCTTATAACAAGACCTCTGTAGCATAATGGAGAAACACACAGAGAGATATAAAAAAAGATTCCTACATCACTGGTTTTTCTCCCAGTCCAATTCCATTTTGGAGCATATAAGATTACCAGGTTTAACAACCAAACTACTTCTGATAGTTTAATATGCCAGGAATGATAATTTGCCACTGGGACCAAAGACCTGAATATAGGCAGAGATAAAAAAACAGCATACCTATTGCATGAGAGGGAAGGTAAAAGGTTTGAGAAGTATTTTTGTGAAAACCTGCTGCAAAAAGATAGTAAAACCTTAGAATATTCTTAGAATCCATGCAGAATATTCTGACAAGGATAATAGTTTAAATCTTGACATGTATCCAGTTCTTTGTAGGTTAGAGCGTTTATTCTACCCGTATAAGCCAAAGCTAGTCGAGTTGTTACAGATAGTCCACAACTTACAACCCGCTACTTAGCAAACATCTGAAGTTAGGATGGACCTTCCTGGGTTTACTTGCAACATGGTTCTGAAGTCTTGATGGCCAGGTCTCTTCCTTGTGGTCACATGACTACATTTGGGTGCTCGGCAACTCCTGAAGTCATGTGACAGTGTTTTAAAATGTTTTTGCCAAAAACTGGAATCTACTTCTGGTTTTCGGCAAAACCAATCCATAGCTGATCATTGGTTTGCTTAACGACTGCAGCATTTGCTTAACAACCACCACAATAAAGGTCATAAAATTGGGTCAATCACAAGGATGACTCTTTTTATGACTGTCACAACTTATGACCATGATAGACAGGCTCCATTAAAGTCATACGTTGAGGATTACTTGTATAGGTATGGAAGATGCAAGTGGTGCAGATAAATGGTTGAGATCACATGTGTGCCTACGAGTACATTTATACACATATATACATCCACACAAGCATAAATACTAAAAGAAATGCAGAGGCAGCACATGGAGTAAGTGAACCCAGAGGGAATCGTACCATAAGTTGTTTTCTTGCTTTGAATCTACATACTGCACACATGGTAGCCTATCTATGCAGACACACACTTAACTTTTTCTCGTTACAGCAAGTTACAATTTGTGAACTATCAAACAGAAAAATGCAACAGAAATAGTATAAAAGGTGCTCATTTATAAAGAAATATAACTCACCATGGATTCACTGATTAGTAGCAGCAACAAAGCTTCTTCAGTATTCTCTTGAGGACAAAAAATGCTGTTAAAAATTGAGCATTCATTATATTATCGTCAACAAAATTCATTTACATGTAATAGTTAACAGTTGTGTCACATCTGCATATTCATGATGATCCAACTTGATATTTTGTTTTTTGTAAAAGCAACTCAAATTATGGAAATGATGCCATTTTTGAAACAGGTGTTTCAAAGTCTAACAATTTAGAATAGCTCAAACAAATATGCTACTTTGGCAACTAAAATTACAACTACTCCTATTTAAAATGCTAATGTCACTGCCTTCATATTTTTATAATATTTAAATATTCATTTATAGAGCTGTTCAATGGTCTGAAGAGTACATTTTTCCTATAAATTTCTTTATTCTAATCAGAATATTTTGCATTTTTTGTTTTTAACCCTCTTAAATGACATTAAACTTGACCAAATTATAATTAACCACTCTACATTTTTTTTCATTATTTATAATATTTGAAACTCAAGACCATTTAATAGGGACCTTTAGCATGACTGGGAATGTGGGAAGCAGGCATCAGTCTGTGATGTTCTCTGACAATGGATACATTTTCAAGAAATATCTATAAAGAAACCAAGGAGCTCTGAACTGATTATACAGTGTCCATCGTATTCATCGTAGTGATCAGAGAAAAACCTGATAAAATGTCAGCTCCTTAATAGTGACCCATCAGCCCTTCAGGACAGACCAGATCAGGAAAGAGACTTCATAAGACTACTGAAACTGAGGGCTGAGAGAAAATGATGTTGGATTTGAACCTAGATATCTCTAGTCCTACCCTGTTTCCCCCAAAATAAGACATCTCCTGATAATAAGCCCAATCGGGCTTTTGAGTGCATGGCAATAAGGCCAAGTGCTTATTTCAGGGTTCAAAAAAAATATAAGACAGGGTCTTATTTTTGGGGAAACATGGGTAGCTGAACATTTCAACTACTGGCTATGGTATCTTAACCAGTTCTCTATACTGGCAACACGTTCCACATTAATATTTTAGAGAATGCATAATTCAGAATATTAAGAAATTTGAGAAAAAAGTTTATTTACTTAATGAAAACATAGGCAATGAATAGCAAGCATACTGAAATAAAATCTGATCACCTATAGGAAATGCTTAGAATTTTTCCTAATAAAATTTAAATCCTGCATTCAACCTGATTTGCTTTATACTTAAGAGATGTACAAAATATTTAAGTTTTGAACTCTAATCCTTTTTAGAATTCAAAACAATTGTTTTAAGTTCACGACAAACAGTTTTGAACTTATAAGCTGGTTAATATTTGCTGCTGCGTATAACTTACAAATAAACATTCAGACATCCAGCCATGCACATTTTAGATAGATTTAGTTATCACAACAGCTCTGTTAAAATTCTTTAATTTTCAACTAGGATAAAGGCAACCGTCAGTGATCTCACATATCATCAGTATGTTTTAATCTTCCAGGAAAAAGGAAAAGACCATTTTGAGAGGCTTTGAAAACTGCACTGCTGACCCAAACAGAATGGCAACTGAAACCTATCACTAATAAATCTGCTTTGTTAAATAGCCGAATGAGTTTTAATGCCAATTTCCACCATAGGAAGCATACTTTAAAAACAGATGCATCTGTCCTTTATCATTTCACATTTCATGTTTTACCTAAAAAAGCTTTTAATTCTGTTTTCTATTTCTACTTTTCTCCACAGTAACTTATCCTGTGCACGCTTCTTTCATCTTTTCTACTTGCCCTGTGCACACACAGTAATACAGTTAAGGGACTGTGCCCATACACTGTGTTAATCTTATTTAAATAGCACAAATCATATGAACTTATTATATTCTAACATACTTTTCTCCTGAATACACGCGAGGTCTTCTGCTAAGAGCATAACTTTTAGTGTTTGCAGCTTTCCAGAGTGGATCGTTTAAGGGTGACTGTTGAGGAGGGTCATCCAGAGGGTGCCAGTAACTCTGTTCACACATGCCTCGTAGCAAAATTTCAGCTAACTGCCTTGCTATTGTCTGTTAGGAAGAAAAAAGAAATCCCCACCACCAATAAAATATAGCCTAAAGAACAAACTCACCAATACAACCATTAAAAGTTTCAAAGAGCAATCAATTACCGTATTTTTTGGAGTATAAGACGCACCTTTTTACCCCCAAAAAGAGGGTGAAAACTTGGGTGCGTCTTATACACCGAATGTAGCCCCATCCAGCCACCCCCACCCTTTGGCCTCTGCCTCCCAGCAATTTACCTCCTTGCAGCAAACAGGCAGAGCCTGATTAGCAGAAGCAACTGGGCCTCCCGACCATCAGCTGAGAGGCTGCAGGCAGGCCAGTGCTAAAATGAAAGTGAAACTAGAACTGCAAGGAGGCAAATTGCTGGGAGGCAGAGGCAGAATTTTATTTTCTTGTGCTAATGACTGCTGAAACTGGATGCAAGGAGGTAAGTCAATAACTATAAATGTCGATAGAATGTTCAAATTATTGGACTTATTTTTTAAAGGACTGCTTTATTTTTGTTCTAGACAACTTAACAAAATGAAGAAGCTTTTTAAAATAAATGATTGATCTGAAGATGCCCAGTGCTATTGTATCTTCTTTTAAATAGCAGGTTTGGAGGTTTGGAGTAGATCTATTTAAATAATTGGGAGGAGTTAGTGTGACTATATTTAAGAAAACTTTCTGGCATTAATATACTGCCATCATGTACATTTCTCCAATTCTTTGCTATTTCTATGGGTCAGGCACACATGCACAGAAATACACAGCAAACAGTGTATATCATACACTGTTTGCTGGGAGGCAAATTGCTGGGAGGCAGAGGCAGATTTTTTTTTCTTGTTTTCCTCCCCCAAATCTAAGGTGCGTCTTATACTCTGGTGTGTCTTATACTCCGAAAAATACGATATATCATATGTACAAATAACTCATTTTCTTCAAATTCTTATTTTTAAGCAGCCAAAAAATTACCACCTATATATTAGAGAATTATAAGCTTGGGGGAAACTATTAATTTGCAGATTTTTTTTTAAAGGAGTTAGCCAAGTTAGTGACAGAGACCAAAAAGAGATCTGAATTTTAAAAAAAACAACCAGTGTGGAGAAAGATAAATGATTTGAAATCAAGTATTTTATATTAGAATGGTTCCAATCTATTCATCAAAATTCTAACACCTTTTTTTTATATGAAGCCATGTTTACTACATAGGAGAAGGGCTTGGTTTGTCTTCTAAAAAATGTAACTTCATATACCTGGCTTGTTTAATGAATTAGAATTTGTTTTCAAAGTATGAGTACATAAATGGTATCACAGGGAAGCCAGTCAGAAACTATTTTTCCTTTGGCACTAAAGCTAAAACCAGGACCAGGACCACTTTATATAGATACTGATCCAACTTTTCCAAATATGTTTATTTTTCTGCACGTATTATATTAACCAATAATTATGCTATAATATTTTAATAGTCTGATATCAATAATCACTGCATTAAAATCAACACTGTTACACATAAACCTATGTATTCTTATTCTTAATTGAATTTCATTGTATTCAAGCATTAATTTACCACAGCTATAAAAACTTACCATGCGTAGATTCTGTGTAGTTCTTGTTTCAACAGCTCTTAGAATCTCTCTAAATCTACCAACTCCTCTTGTCAAATTCCTGTATATGTACATAGAATAATATAATATAAATTATAATAATAAATATAAAATTATTCCAAGCTGTTATTTAAATACTGCATCCTTTATTAATTCTATAAGTATATTAGTATTGTTTTCCATTTATTGAACTTCATTTAAAATATTTCACACCTTATCCTCTTTTATAAGAATAAAACAACTTTAAATCTGTAAAATGGATTGATTCCAGGATAGAATTCCATTCATAGCATCGTGCGAATGTAAGATGATTGAAAATTATTTCCTCTCCAAAAAATAAAGGGGGGGGAGAGGGGGGGGAGGTAAGGGATTTTTATAAAAAACAATCATGAAGTTAAATGTCATAAAATGCAGTAAAGTGAAAAACTGGAAGGTATAATCCATGAATTTATATTTGTAATTTTTTATATAAATTCAACAGTAAAGCTAAAGGGGATGAGCAGAAAGACTCACATCATTTAATTAAGTTTCTTTTAGTGAGAAATAATTTTTTGCTATTCCTTCATCCAAAGATAATAATATTCCCAGTATTGGTAGTAGAAGGATCAAATGAGTCCAGGAAATGTATGTTCCAATTTGCATATCAATAACCATTTTTTATACTTGAATGAGTCTGAGAAACAGTACTATAACATATAATAACAATAAACATAATAATCGCCTCACTTTAATTAGTGGAGTTTAGGAACGAGAAGATGTGAGCCACAGATCATGCATGGAAGCTGCAATAAGAAAATTTCAAATGTTTTTCTTCCAACTTGACAGAATGTGATGTCTATTTTGCAGAAGTCCAAAAATTTCAACATAATGCATAATAAAGGAAGGAATGTTTGTATTTGTATATATTATTTCCCAAGTAATCATTTTTTCTTAACACAAAATTAACAATATTAATCCATTATTTTTTGTAATGCAGTATTTTGTACTATATTACACTTATTATAATGCAGTTAATTTCAAACTGAGGACTAGCATCTTACCAGTACCAGAACTATAAATAAAACTCAACTCAGTATCATCTGTGTTTTTATATCCTTTAATTACCCATGGGTTATGTTTTCTGTTGAAGTTTCTGTTTGAGATCTGACAAATGAAATAGTATTAACAATTGTCCTTTTCAGTTAATTAGGAAATACATCTTACTAATTAGTATTGTTTTCAGAGTTTTCAGCACTTGCTACTTAAACCTACGAATTTTTATTTATTATATTTTTATCGCGCCACAACTACTTTACAAGTAACTCAAGATGGCAAATATACATAATACTCCTTTCTCCTCTATTTTCCGACCCTGTGAGGTGAGTTAAGCCGAGAGAGAGAGTGATTGGCTCAGTCTTGACCCAGCTGGCTTTTATGCCTAAGGCAGGACTAGAAGCTAGGAAGTTGAAATCCACATATCTTAAAGTAATCAAGCTTGAGAAACACTGTATTAGATGATTGATTCTGGTTGAGAGCAAGTGAAGCTCAGGAAGTGCTTCCTGAAATGCATTTCCTCAGAGAAAATGGAACATTGACCCAGTCCTTAACAATTATTCAGTGGGAAAGATGACAAAAAGACTGTAACTAAGTTTTTGTTTTTTACTCCAGTGCTAAAGGGCTAATGAAGTGGAAGAAAATACATTCAGTTGCTCCCTAATATCCTCTCCCCAACAAAATTATTTCAAAGACTCTATAGTAATTCAGAAATGATTTTCCCATATTATATTATTCAGATTGCAGAAAAAAACTTGGAATAATTAACTTCCCATTTTCCAATATAGCATGCAACAATTTACAAAACTGAAAATATTATGCTCCGAATTGTATATAAAGTCTCTATCTGATTATAAAGTCTCTATTTTATCGAAACCTAGATATATGCATGTTCATTAGAGAAACATACGATGTGTGAAACAACTGCATTAGAATTGATTTTAAGTTACAAAAGAAGATATTTCTTAAGAAATGTTTAGAATCTTAAAATAAATATAAAAGAGTTTTCCCTTTAAGGTTAAAGAATTTGAAAGAGTATAGAGATTTTTGTTAATACAGATGATGATATTTAGAAATATTAATGAATGTAAATAGAAATATCTATCATTTCCCACAACATGAGAAAAATGAATTTGGTTAAGGTATAAACTGCTCTAGACAGAGATTTTATTAGATCTTGTTCTATTGGGATACTGTTTCTGGTTTTTATGCTTGAAAGAGGAAAAAAATGAAATTTAGAATTTAGTTTGAAGATTTAATAATTGTGCAGGCTTGTAATTGTGAGCTTGAACTGGCTTGTAATAATTATAAGTAATGTAAAAAGTTGAGGTCATTAAAGGATTACTGTTTCATTATGTTGGAAAGAATCAGAAGTCAACATCTTTTTTTCCTCTCCTCTTTTTTTAATTTCATTATATTTTATGCTATAATAAACCTTAGTAAAACTTAAAAAAAAAATTAAGCTGCCTTACTCCAAAAATGACTTTGAGTAGCTTCACAAAATTAAAAACAGAAAAAAATAACACAGCATAAAAATGTATAACCTTGAGGGAAACAATGAAAAAAACAATCTCTCCCATTACGCTCAACCAAGTCAGCTAGAAACCCAAGGCCTGAGGACACCAAAGGCAAGAGGAAGTGTTTAAAGCTCATTTGAAGGTGCCAAGAGGAAGGCTGAAGATATCTCCAGGAGGATGGTGTTCAAGAAAGCAGGTGCTGCAATAGAAAAAATCTATTTCCTGGGTCCCCACTAGAAACATTGCTTAAGTGACAGGACTTGATTATATAGAATGGGAGACTAGCACTAGCACTAAGACTTTATACCGCTTCATAGTGCTTTATAGCCCTCTCTAAGCGGTTTTACCCACCTCGGAAGGATGGAAGGCTGAGTCAACCTTGAGCCTGGTGACATTCGAACTGCCAAATTGCAGGCAGCCAGCAGTCAGCAGAAGTAGCGTGCAGTACTGTGTTCTAACCACTGAGCCACCACAGCTCTTAGATAACTACATCAGATGATCTCTTAGATAACTACATCAGGTAAAATTGTATAGGTATTAACCAGCATCTTGAACTGTACCCAAAAGCTTATTGGTAATCACTGAGAGTCACAAATCAAGGTGTTACATGAGCACAGTGAGGCCTGACTATTACTGTGTTGTTGCATTCAGGACTAGCTGTATTTTTTCAGTGGTCTTCAAGGTCAGCCCCAAGATAGCATGTTGCCGTTGCCTGCTTGTCAGATAACCAAGGCATGAAGGATTGCAAGAAAGGTCTCTCAGTTGAGGAACAGGTCCACAAGTTGGATTTGTGCAAAAGCTTTCTGGGCACACTTACCATCTGCTCTTCAAGTAGGAGCTGAAAGTTGAGGAAATCCTCCAGATTATGCATTGATCCTGAATAAAGAGTACTACCTCACTTAACCAAGGTTGAAAAATTCCCATAATTGAGAATTCCAAGTTCCTATAGTCACTTAGTCTTCCTAGGTTGGGGCCCATGCTTGTTGCTCCTCAACCATACTTCAACAGACTCCAGGATCTGAGACAAGACCTTTTTAGTATTGCTTGTCCAGACAAAGACTGAGCTATACAACTGAGAATCATCCAAACTGGTATCTATCTTAAACTGATAACTTTCATTATAAGCTACAGGATCAATCTTTTCCTCATTTTACCAGGAAGGTTCGTGCCTCCATCACCTCAACCAGCCCTAACCTGTCAGTCTAATTCCAAGTGGATCCATACAAATGTTGCGACTCTTACAAGCCTAGCAAGCTGCAAGGCGGAACACTCCTGCCCCACAAATTGCTACAATCAACCATCAGATAATCCAAAAGGCCAAGCTAAATAAAAAAGCAGGCAGTGCTTTCTGATGGACTTGTAGAATCCCAAGCTGACAATTGGGCAGCTTATCCTAGGTTCCCAAGCCTAATTGTCGGCTTGGGAACCGGACAGATACCCACACAAGGCTTTGGAACCTCAAGGAAGAAACCAAACTACAGGCTTGGGATCCTGAACCAAGAAACCCACCCGTGGCTGGTATTGCATGGCTATCAGGCATGCCTCCTATGGCGATGGGGTTACTTGGTCAGGTGCCTGAACTGGTAGTGACAATGTCACCATGGACCAACGCAATATAATAGTAGTAATGATGTCTATATAAAACAAACAAGATGAAACAATAATAGAATGCATGTGACGCTGCCATAGCAACGTCCTCCACTTTGTCCCTATTTTTAGGGCTTTATACGTCAGCGATGAAACACCAACTCTACTTTTTTAGGGGGGTTGAAACATGCTCTTTCTATTGAGAATGATTTAACAGAGTTTCCAGAAGGTCATTTTTTTGTAAAAGCGGGCTGAAAATACCCTATTTTTGGCATTTTTACAAAAACCATCAACTTTACACTCAATTTCTGAACGATTGGAAAGCAGTAGGAGAATGAAATTTTATATTCGAAAACCTTGTGTTGCTAAGTTATTACGCACAAAGTTTCACGTTTCTCATACCTTTCCTTCCAGAGATATAAGAAGCCAAACTTTACCCTTTTTTCGCGCCACAGTCATTTTTGGCTAACTTTGCTCCAAATTGTCTAGATGGAGATCGCTCATGAGAATGTTTTTATTATTTTGTTTAATAGAGCACAACAAGTTGTACAAGATGGCCAAGTTTTGTTTCTCTCAACAAAATATTGCCGGAGATATTATGTCTCAAAGCTGCTGAAACCTCAGAGTCATACTGTCGAAGGCTGCGGTATGGGGTCATACAAATGACTATATCTCCGCAAGTATTGCATCGGCAAACGTAACACTTTACCAATGTTCATTGGGGACGTGTGTGCATGTTCACACCAAATTTCATCAAAATCCGTGATGGTCGAGCTGGAAGCCCCAGACCACTTGACATGGAATGACCCATTTTTTAAGATAAATTGTTATATTTTTAAAGGTTGGCTACTTAAGTTGGCCTCTAACAAAACGTGTACCAAAGCGAGCAAAGACAGATAATTCTGAATCTGAAAATCTGACTCTGAAAACAATGCATGAGAAAACGAAATATAGTGTACATATATTTGCAATTTAAGCATAGTAGCATTACTTGGAATTATTAAAAATAAATCTATTTATAATATATGTTGCTGCTAAATAAAAAGATCCATAGCGAAAAAATGATCTATATTGATTATGCAAGCAAGAGAGTTAACTATAAACAATGGAATTCAGGGAAGGCGATGGATAGTTCTATGTACGTTACTAGTCAACACTCTTCTTTTTGGCTGAAGCAAGTACATTTCTGCATAATGAATGATTTATATTACTCTAGGACACCTGTGACCCAGACTGCGCTGTGATGTGAGGTTAAAATTCATTATAAACTGGCTAATCAGCACTCTTAAAAGAGTTTAAAAATGCAATGCCATACACTTTGGCATGGTATCAAGGGACGACATTAATATTTTTCCCATAGACCTCTGCACAGCTTTATTTTAAAAATTTCTCATGTTTAAATGTTTGTAAAACATTCTTAATATTTTTATTAATTCATTCATTTCAGTATTTATAATCTGCCTCGTCTTGGGGGGGGAAGCTTGTAAACTGGAAGTTTAACCCAGATAAGCAGCGGTCATAAAACATCTTTTCTTGGTTCTTCCTATTTTTAGAGTATTCTCCTTCACATCACATTCACCATGATTTAACATTCCATGCACACATTAATTCCTAATAAATGTAAACTAAGTTCCTTAAGAATCAGAAACTTGCAAACAGATCCATAATTAAGTTGCAACTATATTTTCAAGGGGGCAGAGTTTGGGATAACCCCCCAAAAAATGACAATTTCAAGAAGAGAAGGGAAGGGAAGGGAAGGGAAGGGAAGGGAAGGGAAGGGAAGGGAAGGGAAGAGAAGCATCAAATAAGTAAGAAGGAAGGGGAGAGGGAGGGGAAGGGAAGGGAGAACAGAGAAGAAAAGAGAAGAGAACCGAAGAGAAGAGAAGAGAAGAGAAGAGAAGAGATAGTATTCTTTAGAGGAAAGATGGAATATCTTCTAAGGATGCTTCTGATCTGCAATTTGCACTTTACCTGCACAAGTGCATACAATTCAGCTTTCCAAGACGTTCAGTATTGGTCTCTACTGATCACACTGAATGGAGTGGACAGTGTTGTAATTCAGCACATTACATTACTATAAACTCTTCTGAGATTATAGTCCATCATCTCTACAGTCCTAATTGCCACAAACTCTCCTTGCAGTGTGCATTTGCCTGAAATTATTCTACCTAAAGTAACAGGAAAATGCTTTTTCAATTATCCTTTGATTTGGCTGATGAAGCATCCACATTCCTGACAAACTGAAGTCTATATTCTCAACTAATCTAAAGCTAGCATTCTAGTAAAATAGAACTCTACAGATGACAGGCAAAAAATAAAGATTGTAAATATTAATCATGCCAACTTTTAGAACTCATTTAAACACTGAATTTTTTAAAGAAGTTAGGCGGAAAACCACAAAAGTGGTAAAAGGATTTGGGGTAATTTTAAAAGCAAAATTACAAAACAATACAATACAATAACCCATTGTAAAATAAAACAAAGCAACCAAAGTACAGAACCGGTTTCCAAAATTTAAAACTTGGAAAAACAATCTCGAAAAGCAGTAACTGTTAGTCTACAAATGCTAGTCTTTTAAAAAAAAATCCGTAAGGTTTATTAGTCTTACGTTTTACCCTTTTATTTTGTACAGCATCAACAGGTGTTTAATAATTACCATTTAGAGGGGGGGAAAACTTCAGAGTTCTATAATGGACTGGTCTGCAATAGTTAATTGACATTCTTTGTTTTGTTTATAGGCTTTTTTCCAGTTTACCTAAACATATTGTACTGCAAAGTTTCAATGGATTAACTAGCAGCATTTTTGTTTGAAGAAACACTAATAGAAATACTGAATAATAGTTTATATTAACTGGACAACATGATCCAACTTATAGTGAGTTTGCTCAGTAAATAACAGTGTACTTACATATAGCTGTGTTAATCCTATTATTTCTCTCTCTCTCTTTTTTTCAAACAGTTAATTACCAAAACGGGAAGAGTACAATATAAATTGATTATTAGAGTACTTGAAAATCATGCCATGAGTAGACACTTAAATAATCTAATTATGATGCTTTTACCAAATAGTTTTGAGAAAAATAATTATGTGAGCAATCTGATACATTTCAGGTCTAAGAAAACCCACCCATTTAATACTTTAAAAGAACATCCTGTATACATCATATTTCTGGTTGAGTGCGCTGATAAAGTAATACAAATACAAATAAAATAAAATAAAAATAGGTTCTTTTTGTATATTGCATTCTGGAAGATTACTCTTTCCAATCTCTAACTACAATCTCTAACTTAATCAATGTCCAATCCTGACCCATGTGCCTTCTTCTTGTGTACTATCAGACAAACAAAGTTCCCAAAAATGTGTCAGCACTAGAAGGGTACAATCAGGGAAGTGACTGAGAGATAACTATTATTATTATTATTAATAAAA
>QLTV01001802.1:4009-14245 GCA_003457575.1 Thermophis baileyi | reverse complement strand
CCAGAAAGGGGGGGGTAGTACGGATCTCGGGGGGAAGTTGGTGCCACAGAGTCGGAGCGGCTACAGAGAAGGCCCTCCCCCACCGTCCCGCCAGCCGGCACTGTCTGGCCGACGGGGCCTGAAGAAGGCCCACCCTGTGCGACCTCACTGGTCAATGGGAGGAATGTGGCATAAGGCGGTCACGCAGATAAACTGGTCCTGAGCCATGTAGGGCTTTAAAGGTAACAACCAACACCTTGAATTGTGACTGGAGCGCAATCGGCAACCAGTGCAGCTCGCGAAGGATGGAACTCGTGTGGGTGTACCTTGGCACACCCACAACTATGGACCATCTGCAAGCAGTACCAGCATCCAGCAGCATCAAGAGATCGTCACAAGCAATCAGCAGGCAGCATTAGAGTTAGTAAATAATGCAGTTGAAAAACAGGTGGTCACTTTCCAGAAATGCCTGTCACTTGCTGCATTTTCTACCAAAGGAATTTCATAGTCATTTTTGACGCAAGCCCCATAAAATCATCTGGTTTGGAATGGGAAATTGCCACTCCATGTTTCTTCTAAGGGTATTTTCCCCATTTACCTAGGAAATTCTGCATTTTCAAGGTTTTAGTGGGTTGTTTAACAATATTGTCATGCGTAATCAGAAACAAGCAGGTCTTAAAACATATTCTCAACACTAATATCTAGTGGAACCACAAGTTGCTATAAGCAGCACTGGCATCCAACAATCAAGAACCCCCCCCCATTTGAGACTGTGACAAGCCAGGATAAGCTATAAACTATTGAGAGCTGACCTAACTGAGTCAAGAGGAAGAGCAAATGTCGGAATGTTGAACTCTATCTTTTAAAAATTGTACCTTACACACGAGGCCTGCCATGTTACAATTCTTAAAGTAACAAAAAACACACCAGAATTATAGATATATAATTTGTGTATATTGCTAATTGCTAGCAATAGCACTTAGACTTATATACCGCTTCACAGTGCTTTACAGCCTGTAAAATGCTTTACAGCCCACTCTAAGTGGTTTTACAGTCAGCCGGCAGTCAGCAGAAGTAGCCCACAGTACTGCATGCTAACCACTGCTTAAATAGCTTTAGAAGTACCGTATTTTTCGGAGTATAAGACGCACCTTTTTCCCCCCTAAAAGAAACTGAAAATTTGGGTGCATCTTATACTCCAAATGTAGCTTTTTAGAAGCTTTTTTTTCAGCCCTAACGAGGTGCTAACGATCTTCCCGGCTTGCAAGCTTTTTTCATTGCTACTCCCTCCAAAGGTTTTTTTAAGCCCTAACCAGGGGATAAAATAATGTGCTGAAGCTGACCAGACTAAGGACGCTAGCCAGATGAATACCTGGTAGGCAGATTTTTTCCCCTATTTTCCTCCCCAAAAACTAAGGTGCCTCTTATATTCCGGTGCGTCTTATACTCCAAAAAATACGGTATATTTATTTTATTTATTGAATTTATATGCCACCCACCTCTCAGTGATTCTAGGCAATTTATAAACTGAAAAAAAAAATTAAACATAGAAACATTTAAAACAAGAAAACAACATAAAAAAGCAAAGATGGCAAAGACAAGTAACCCAGATGGGAACAAAGAAAAATAAGAAAAAGGGGGCTTTGATTATGCTTGCCAAAGGCCTGGGTGAAGACCTAGATCTTTAAGGCCCTTCGAAACATCAGTACAAATTGGGACCATCAAATGTCAAGGATAACTTCATTCCAGAGGGCAGGTGCTGCTACGGGTATCAATATAATTAATTAATTAATTAATGTATCAACATTTGGTCTCTATTTATAAAATGTAAAACCACACATTACAGCTAATGGTACCACAGAAAATTATGGACATCTGTAACGTTTTTCTAAATGTTCTCTTGCCATTTAACCAAGCTGCTGCAGCTACAGCATCAATGCAACCAATTGTTTTATCACAAAAATTAACAGGATAGTATTGTGGTAATATCAGCAATATCTGATTTTTTTCTTTTAAAAAGAACCACCACAAAAATATTTTTATTATAATTAAAAGTTTAAAAGTTGGGCTCATGTCTCTGCAAATTTTCTAATGAATGCGTGCAAGGTTTCAAATGGTTGTACTTAAGTCAGCACATATAGAAGATAAAGAAAAAAAATACAGTAAACCCTCGATTTTATAGGTTACCTGGTAGGATGGATGTTGGCTAAAGCTGAATGTCCATTAAATTTGAATTTTTTTAATACCCCAAATGTGTGTACGTGAGAAAACTTACCTTACTGGTGGCTGTTTGCTGCAGATGTGCTGGGTTTCAGGGATGATATAGGATGACTGATTGATTTCAAGAAAGTATCCAATTTTAACTGAGTCTTGGAAGTTGCTGCTTCTGTATGATTATCTTCCTAAAAGTATGGAAGTGGGGGTAATAAGGCTGGACTTCAAGATCAGATAAGGAATCAATAAAAGTTATTACATTGGAGAGGTGGGATCTTTTTTTTATACTTGCCTCCCTTTGCAGCCATTATTGATTAAATAAAGCAATTATCAAATATTTACAAAAAACTTACAGAATCTTATAAAAAGCAGTATCCCAAACATTAGCACATATGAAAGACATGAAGAATGCCACTAATATCATGAAGTATAATGCTTGTTTGCACGTGCACAGAAGCAGCAACCATTGACTTGATCAGGGAAGGGTTTGAATTCAGATTTTGTTCGCTTCATATGAAATCTACTAAATGAAGACTTGTAAAATCGAGGGTTTACTGTACTTCTAAAAGTGCCGAAAATCAACTGAAAACTCTTAGTAACATTAAACTGTAAATGGTGTTTAGTTAGTCCTTGTAATAGGACACTGAAATAAAGCCCATTTGTGCTTTTTTTAAAGTTCATATCAATCTTGTATAGTAGCAGCTATCTATATTTTTGATTAGTATAAATCATGTTTATTAACTTCCTTACACTCATAATGTTAGTTTTAAATACTGGAAGGTTTTGGAAAGTAAGATTTTGCTATTATTTTGTATGTCCACTTACAGCTGCCTTGGGTCAAAGGTTTTTATTTGCCAGTGGAGGGGGAGGTAAGGTAATAGAGACTTTTTTTACACTAATTAAAATATCATAAACATATAAATCAACACAATATACTGTATCAAAATAATCATGTATCACTATAGTGAACCTGGCATATCAGTAACAATCAACTTGATCAACAATCAAGTTCACCCTAATGAACTCTGAAACAGAGAGGGAGGGNNNNAGAGAGAGAGAGAGAGAGAGAGAGAGAGAGAGAGAGAGAGAGAGGGAGAGAGAGAGAGAGAGAGCGACAAACACAGAGCGAGAGAGAGACAGAGAGAGAGAGAGAGATAGACACACACAGAGAGACAGAGAGAGAGAGAGAGAGACACACAGAGAGAGAGAGAGAGAGAGAGAGAGAGAGAGAGAGAGAGAGAGAGAGAGAGAAGTGAACTATACAGGAAACAAGATAGAAGCAACCCTTGTCTTAGAACTCTTAATTATCTATAAAAGTATTTTTTAGCCAAGTCTAATTCAACTAATATTCCTCTTAATTTTTCCCTGATCTCCATATGGTTTCTCTTTAGGCATAAGCATACGCCTAGTGAGGGATCTTATTCTACTTTCATATATCTCAATAATTTGGGGGCTTCTAGGTGGTTATCACCTGTGGAACCCTGCCCCTTTCTCCAGTATTCCTAAAGAAAAAGAATTGCAATGTTTTTTCTTTTTAAGTCCCGTATGTACTTATATGGAAGTCACACTGAACTCAGCAGGGATCTAGTTCAGGACAGATATATGCAAGCTTGCAATATTAGCATTTTTATTTTTTTTAATTTTCACTAGAATTTGTCCTTTTACTCAGTGTCTGATTAAAAGTATAAGCATATACAAATTATCTTCAATATTTTCCCCATTTATTCTTGGGAAACCTCAACAATTCATCTATTTCCCTATATGTATACATTAAAATTTGGTTTCTGAAAAATTAATATCTATTAATTCCTTAGCATGAGTAATCTATTACACTTGCTCAAACAATCCAAAGTTATTCTTGCTTGAAATACTTGAACTATATTTTGAGTAGTACTCCAGTTTTACCAGATCAGACTAAAAAGCGTCTATAGTCTGAGAGATTAGAGTCAGAGATATAGCAGGAAAAGAAGTTCCCATAAAACACCCAAACTAAACATCTCCTGGTTATTCATCTTCCAGAAAAGCTTATTCAAGTGAAAATAGAGAAGCACTCTGCAGATATATTTAGAGATACATGACATCATACATGACAAGTATAAGCAATGTCAACAGGGACTGTGACTTCATTCTCATGAAGTTAGCTATTACCTTAATTTTTCAGGCATCACTAATGATACCATGATGCCAAAAAAAGATATAAATTGAATGTTATGCCCACAACAAAGCTAAACTTCGTTAAATTTTATCCTTAACACAATTCTAATATTAATGCATTAACACTTGTTCACTATGACAAAGACAGATCTTTTTTTATGATGTATCTATGCACTTAAATCATCTCTTCTCCTTCAATTCTGGATTCCTGCACAGCCTTACCGTATCGTTTAACTGACCAAACCTAATCTTGTACTACATTACACTATCATTTAAATAAGCTAATATTGTATGCAATCTGGATTTAAGTTTGATGAGTTAAACAATTACAATCATTTATTTTTACTATGCAAAATTCTATTGATTCTACCTATACTTTCCTTTAAAAACAGAGAATACTGTATGAGCACACTCCCTCCCTTTCATCCCACTTTACCACTGTGATATTGGAAAAATAAAATTTTATTATTCTCTTTTTCATCTGATTAAATAATGACAGTAGAGTTAAAGACACTTTGTTAAAAGACTAATAAAGGAGTCTATAAAATCAGATAAACAATTAACTGTAAAAGATGACCGGGCTGAGCCCAAGGCAGGGGTCAAATGCATTATCAATCTATTGAATATTTAACGTAAAACACAACGTTAAAATAAGTGCCAAATGAAAAGTTTGGAAAAACTTAAAAATAACAGTGCTATGTGTCTAGGACTCTTTATTATTAAAGCTTCAACACAATGCTGAGAAAAGTTAAAATATAATTTATAATATATTCCCAGAAAATATACTGAATAATAAATTATTAAATGCAAGATAGTACTTACAAAAACATATATTTTGCAACGCAGCATTCTGATTTAAAGTGGAAACAGTGGTTTAGATTTGGGATAGGTTCTACCTGTCAGCAACTTCTCTAAACAGTTGCACTTTTTCTTGGTCTTTCCTAAGTAGCCACACAGGCTCAGGAAAATACCTGTTTAAATTAAGGAATGGTTAAGGTGTTCCTGACTTTAAGGAGCTACTAATAGATAAAAGGTACACCAACATCAGATCCGGAACACATCTTTCTCTTTTTGGATTAGAATATTGCACCACTACTAATTAGTGTGTAATCTTACAACAAAACCCAAGGTTTTTCTAAATCATTTTGGTTAATATTTTTAAAATTATATCGGAAGAATATGCAATCAAATCTTACCCATTTTTGAAGTATAAAACATGGGCCCTCTGAAGTCCAGTTTCTAAAAAATATCCAAGTTCTTGTTCATGTGCTCCAGGCCCAGGCTTAGGACTTCTGTTCTGCATATTGGTAATTATTACCTAGGAGATCATAGAAATAAATGAATAAATTCCCCCAAATGATCTCTTCCTTAATCAGTGGGAGGCAGAGACAGAACATTCTCTACATTGCCCTACTGGATAGGAGGGCTGTCATGTAAGCAAGCTTTCTTCATCGACACAAGTGTTCTTCATGCCCATCTTGTACATTAAGAAATACAGATGGGTACACAGTTTACAATAACGTTGGTTTATTTGTGGAGCATCAATATATTTCTCAGTGGCTGGCAATATGTAGCCTGTGTGAAGACCTCCAGTAACTATTTTGTAGCACCTAAAATTGGCTCTTGATTTTCAGGCATGATTTGACTTTTATCTTGATTATGGCTTAATTTTTGGTTTTGTTAAAATAAAGGACAAAAATGACATATTAAAAACTTTTAAGGACAACTATACCAATTTCACCCTTTCAATCATCTCAAACCATCAAAAACTGGGTGAGTGTTTTTGGCATCCATTCAGTTTTACAATCATACCACTGCCAATTTTGTCCCAATTTTTAAATGAAAATTCATCCCACAAATGCTAGCAAACCTTGATCACCCCTACATAAACAGGGTTTCTTTGTGGGTAAAGAGGCTCTGTCCCTTCAATTATCCGTTCAGTTTTACAAATAATTGCTGTGTTTTTGCGGAGAGATATGATATACAAATGTGGTAAATAAATAAACTTCAAACTCTTTAACAGTATTGTCCACTATTGCTTTTCACCTAGAATCATTTAAATATCAAATAGCCTTTAAAGGAAGGATAGGTAACTACTGGCCACAATTCATTAATTTTTAGCTCTATCATGAAAATTGTAAAGTTTTACTGAAATGAAACTCAAACCTAAATAAACACATTAGAATGGGAAACTATGACTAGAAATGGTAAGAAAATCTGGCTGGTTTTGTTGGTTTTGTTTATAACTCTCGTGATGTTATATGTTTTATTATAATCTATTGTTTTATTATAATTTATTATTGTATTTCATTGGTTTGTAAAAAAGTTACCTTATTTGGATATAGACAAATATTATGAATGGAAATAACAATCCCCCCATCATTAAATGTTCATATTTGGCAAGTTCCAAATAATTGGCAAGTTCGAATCTCATCAGGCTCAAGGTTGACTCAGCCTTCCAGCCTTCCGAGGTGGGTAAAATGAGGACCCAGATTGTTGGGGGCAATATGCTGACTCTGTAAACCACTTAGAGAGGGCTGTAAAGTACTGTGAAGCGGTATATAAATCTAAGTGCTATTACTATATAACAGTGATGGCGAACCTTTTTGGTTCGCATGCCAAAAGGGGGTGTGCGCGCGCGTGCCCACACCCATTCCCTCCCCCCACGCATGCGTACAACACCCCCCTGCGCTGCCCCTGCGCATGCAACCCCCCCGCGAATGCGCAAAGGCCTCACTGAAGCCTGGGACGGTGAAAAACGGCCCAACGGGCAAACCGGAAGTTTGGAAAAATGCACTTCCTGTTTGCCGTTGGGCCGTTTTTCACACTCCGGAGGCTTCAGGCAAGCTTCCTGAAGCCCCGGAGTGCAAAAAACGGCCCAACGGGAAAACCGGAAGTGTGTTTTTCCGAACTTCCGGTTTGCCCGTTGGGCCATTTTTTGCACTCCGGGGCTTCAGTAAGCTTCCCTGAAGCCTCCGGAGTGCGAAAAAGGGAAGCATCCTGAAGCCTGGGGAGGGCAAAAATGGCCTTCCCCAAGGCCGTTTTATGCACTCCGGGGCTTCAGAAAGCTTTCCTGAAGCCTCCGGAGTGCAAAAAACGGCCCAACGGCAAACCGGAAGTGCGTTTTTCCGAACTTCTGGTTTGTCCGTTGGGCCGTTTTTCGCACTCCGGGGCTTCAGGATGCTTCCCTGAAGCCTCCGGAGGGCAAAACGGCCTTCCCCAAGGCCGAAAATCAGCTGGCCAGCACGCACATGCGCGCTGGAGCTGACATAGGGCAACGCCTCGCGTGCCCCCTGATATGGTTCGCCATCACTGCTATATAAGTTGCAACTGCTATGGCAAAAGCTGAGGAAAAAATTGATTCAATGCTTCTTGTAGCAGCATTCTGAATTTTCAGTAACAAATTAGTATAATAAATTTCTCTGAGTTCATTTTATAGCTTGAGAAAATAAAGTAGGAATATAAAGAACAGCCAACTCTATGTTATTGTTTAAAAATTATACAACCAATAAGTGGAATGCCAGCTTTCATTACGAACAAAGTTTTAGCACATTACCAAAGAAAACTTGAGTATCATAGGGAAAACTGCTTTTATCATGTGAATTCTATTTAGAGAAGTTTTTCTGCATTTTGTGCAGAAAAGTTATTTTCTTAAGACAGTGATAAAGAGTCATACAATTCTCAATAGAAAGTGATGGACTATTTTCATCTAGAATGCCTGAAATCAGCCATTCATGGGGGCTATTCAGTTTGAAGAAATAACGGGTACCCTATTATGGCATGTAAAAAATTAGAACAGATTAAAAAAATTGATGCTTCTGT
This sequence comes from Thermophis baileyi, assembly GCA_003457575.1. Taxonomy (NCBI): domain Eukaryota; kingdom Metazoa; phylum Chordata; class Lepidosauria; order Squamata; family Dipsadidae; genus Thermophis; species Thermophis baileyi. Next base: position 6,076 of record QLTV01001802.1, on the reverse strand, counting down.
TTTTTATCTGGGATTAGTTAAAATAATCTATATAGAGGTGAAGAATGGGTTATTTAAACCAAATAATAAATTGTTGAATCTTAAAAAAATGTTTAAAGCCACATATAGTTGGGAGTAATCCCAGGAAAGAGAAAAAGTAAAATAAAAAATAAAAATTAGTTATTTTGTTGAGATTACCTATCCCATCTTACCCTTTCTATTTCCTGGAGATACAGAAGGGCTATATCCCCAGCTTTCTCATAGCACATTATAATTTCCTGTTCACGGTCTGCATGGAGGTTGCTTGTTGAAGAGGATATTGGTAATTTTTCTAGACAAAGACCTAAAGGAAAGAAAATTTAATTTAAGAAAATAACTTGGAACTAAATCAATTTCTTTTCATTTATCAAATACTGAAAACAGTACAACAACTAAATGTGCATTAGTATATCTGAAAATTCTGTTGTATGTAACTGAGAAGCCATAGTTGTAAATGTGGTGAGAAAATATGTAGTGAGATTCATGAATATACAGATCACATCTAAAAATACAATTAAATAGATCTATGATAAATTGTATCATACAATATTTATTGGCTTCAAAGGAGAGATTAGAAGAAAAGAAAACAATGAAAGAAGTTCAGAACTGGCAACACAATCAGGATTTTATATATAATTTTAATCCTCTTATGCTAACAGATTTGCAAAACATTCCTACAACCACTTAAAATATTTGGGATACTTTTTAAGAAGAATAAGAAAGTATTCATATCACCTTCTTCAGTTACAGGTTTAGAGATATTTAAAAGGATTTTTGTTTCCTCTTTTTTATTTATTTCAAGTAAGTTTAACTTAATAAACTATTTTGGATCCCCTACTAAAATGGATCATTGCCTCGTTGTGACAAAATGGCTTTGGTAGCTCAAAGAAACTATGAGCTAAGATGCGCAGGGCCACCTAAGACAGAGAAGGAAATGACAACCCACTCTAGTACTTTGCCAAGGAAACCCCATGGACGGTATCAAAAGGATAAAAGTAATGTATTGCTGTGAGAGTTGGACCAAAAGGAAGGCTGAGCGCGGAAAAATTTATCCTTTCAAATTGTGCTGTTGAAGAAGACTCTTGAGAGTCCCTTGGACTGCAAGGAGATCAAATCAATCAATCCTAAAGGAAATCACCCCTGACTGTGCTTTGGAAGAACAGATACGGAAGCTGAAGCTCCAATACTTTGGCCGCCAAAATGAGAAGAGAGGATTCAGTGGAAAAGACCCTGATGTTTGAAAAGATTAAAGGCAATAGGAGAAGGGGATGGCATAGGATGAGACGGTTAGATAGTGTCATCGACACAGTGGGCATGAGTTTGGGCAGACTCCAGTAGACAGTGGAGGATGGGGGGCTGGCATGCTGTGGCCCAATGGGGTCGCAAATGGTTGGGCACGACTTAGCGACTGAACAACAATAATTCAAATGGACAAAAGATGAATCAAATTCTAAAGCTAATTAGGGGCTATTTTACGTTATAAATTCTCATAAATATGTTAATAACCAAACACCCACATATATAACAAATTATTTATTTATTTATTTATTTTATTTTATAACACAAAGACATTACAAAACATACTAACATACACTGATAGGAAACACAGTTCCTATTTAGATTATAGCTCAAGATCGGTCTACAAGTGTTTCATATATTTGTCATTTATCTTAAATATTTTTGATACATTTGTGATGCATTTCAATTTTTCTCCATATATTTCTAATTTCTGGTCTATTTTTTTATCCTGATTCAGCTAATTCTTTTATGGAATTTTATATTGTTCAATCTTCAGTTTCTATATACATTTATTTACATACAAATCTTTTACATTCTATAAAATTTTATTTATATTATTTATATTTATATTTATATTTATATATTATTATTGTTGTTGTTGTTGTTGTAGCTTCCAAACATGATTGCTGAAAACCACATTTCCCATCATTTGGAAGAAGGGAAGAGATTAAAACAAGAGGGGGTCTTCTAATCTAACCCGCTGCTCAAGCAGGAGACCCCATACCATTTCAAACAAATGGTTGTCAAGTT
>QLTV01001801.1:182846-202080 GCA_003457575.1 Thermophis baileyi | reverse complement strand
AGAAAAGTTGCAAATGGTGATCACTGCAACCATCATTAATATATGTTAATTGCTGAGTGCCCAAATTTTGATTATGTGTCCATGAAGATGCTGTGATAGTCTTAACTCCGAGGACCAGTTGTAAGTCTCAGTGCTGTTGAACAATCACCAAACAAAGGGTTGTAAGTCAAGGGCTGACTTACAGATAGCCCTTGACAAAATGAGGCTTAGAATGGGAAATCTGTTGCTTTCCAGATGTTACAGATGTTATGAGCCATGGTGGCACGGTGGTTAGAGTGCAGTACTGCAGGCTACTGCAGCTGACTGCTAGCTGCAGTTCAGCAGTTCAAATCTCACCGGCTCAAGGTTGACTCAGCCTTCCATCCTTCCGGGGTGGGTAAAATGAGGACCCAGAGTGTTGGGGGCAATATGCTAACTCTGTAAACCGCTCAGAGAGGGCTGTAAAGCACTATGAAGCGGTATATAAGTCTAAGTGCTATTGCTATTGCTATGTTACAGTATCTGTGAGTTCATCCAGGTTTGCAGAGGTATCTTCAAAAATATTCCAATCAGTGCAGTCAAAGCTAGCCTGTAGCTTTAACTTTGCCTCCTCAGTCCAAGTCTTCACTGATTTAATTGTTGGTTTTGTGGTTTTAAGTCTTTGCCTGTAAGCAGGTACAAGGTGAATCATGCAATGATCAGAGTGTCCCACACCTATTTGTGGTAAAGACCGATAAGCATCTTTTAGTATTGTATAGCAATGGTCTAAAGTATTCTTGCCTCTAGTGGGACAATTGACATGCTGAAAGTATTTTGGTAGCTCTTTCCTTAAGTGAATTGGGCTATTTGGCTTCAGCCTCCATAATTTGGTCAGCTAGAGTTCGTACTGCCGTTTACACAGGCTTGTGGCAGGACATACATAGCAATTAGTAGAAATGAGAACTCACGTGGAGAGTAAAATGGTTTACAGTTGATAAGTAAAGACTCTAAGTTTTCATCACAGAATTTATATATTATAGTTATATCAGCTGTTGTTGATATATAAGCATAAGCCTCCTCTGTATCTGCAATTCTGTCTGATCGTTGAATCTGAAAACCTGGGATATGCAGGCTGCTATCATCAATTGATTGAGTTAACCAGGTTTCAGAGAAGCATAATACTGCTGATGCTTTATGCAGATGTTCTTGTAAAAATGCCAGCTACCTGGTTTTGCCATTCAGTGCATGCTGTTCCTGCCTATATCTTAAACTCCTACCACCATGTGTTGGACCTTCTCTAAGATCTGTTTGCATACTCCGCACCTTGGATCTTGTTTAGTGTGGTAGATCCCTGCTTCTATGGTTCTGGTGGCTGTCTTGTGCTGCTTTGATCAGAGCTTTTGGTCCAGCCCTTTCCAGCTACTAATAGGATTTTCCAATGTTTGACACCTCAGATATCTGTTGAGAGCACATCCCTTGTAGAGTCTTCTATTGCCATGGCACTTGCTCTGATTGATTTTCCTGTCATGTCTCCTGCTGCTTCAGGCATTCTCTCAGCAGCTCATCTTTGGGTGCCATCTTACTGATGTACGCCCGGATGCTCTGGGTGATGTCCAGGATTTCCTATTCTTAAAGGAAAACTCTGATAGAAAGCAATAATTAATAAGGAGTGGATTGGGGGTCTCTTTTTTCCAAAAGTCCTTTTAGCTCTTTGTCTAATCATTTTTATAAAACATATCTCTCTTTTTCTCATTGAGTTGCATCATTTTCTGAGGACTGTCTCATTTAACAATAATGCTGGGGAGCCTGTTTCCTTTGATGAAAGTGGGCAATTGGTGTCAGGATTTGATCTAATCAACTGGATCACCTTGCCAAACCAGTCCTTCCTTAGAGTCAAAGTTGGAAGTTTAGATATTCATACTCTGAAGAAATGAAGTTCACCATTCAGAAGAAGGCCATGGTTTGGCCCACCAGTTTTAATCAGGTATGGATGAACCTGTTTGCAAAGTAAACTACCATATTTTTTGGAGTATAAGATGCACCGGAGTATAAGACGCACCTTAGTTTTTGGGAAGGAAAATAGGGGGGGGGGAATCTGCCTACCAGCGTCCTTAGTCTGGTCAGCTTCAGCACATTATTTTATCCCTTGGTTAGGGCTTAAAAAAACCTTCTTCAGAGGGAGTAGCAATGAAAAAAGCCTGCAAAGACTTAGGGCTGGAAAAAACCTTTGGAGGGAGTAGCAATGAAAAAAGCCTGCAAAGACTTAGGGCTGGAAAAAACCTTCGGAGGGAGTAGCAATGAAAACAACAGGCAAAGGGAAGATCGCTTAGCTAGCAAAGCACGGAAGATCGCTTCACTGTTAGCACCAAGATCGCTTCACTGTTTGTACCTCGTTAGGGCTGGAAAAAAAGCTCCGAAAAAGCTACATTCAGAGTATAAGACGCACCCAAATTTTCAGCTTCTTTTAGGGGGGGGAAAGGTGGGTCTTATACTCCAAAAAATACGGTATGTCAAAAAGTAAACCAGGTCTTTCTTTTGTTTGCTACAAATTGAATGTTTTGTATAATTACCATCTTTCCTGCAGATTTGTACAGTAATAAAATACTGCTGCTGCTTTGGTCATATATGCATAATAAAAATAAATATATATGCCTGCTGATACCATAAAATAAGTTGCTAAAGAAATCAGTAAATTTATTCTAATAGAATTCCCATACCTCCAGATTTTACATTATCATAAAACTATACATTGTCAGGTTTTGTCATTTTTGTATGCTCTACATAGTACTTATATGTCTCTAACTCATGGATGCTTCAATACAGAAATCCATTCAGACTGGATCAATTTAGTCAAATGAATCCATTTAGTCAAATGAATCTTTGGAAAGAACAGAATAAAGAAAACAAAGAACAAGGAAACCGTGATCATTTTCATCCAGTATGAGAAAAAAAAGCTAATATTCTCATCAACAGTACTTGTATAAACCCAAGTCAAAACATTCATTTTGGAGTTTGGAGGTATATGATTTATGCTCTCCCCAAACAGTGGCTACAAAGAAATAAAATACTCATTTCTAAAAAAGATTCTCATTAGGCAAAATAAACCAAGTAGAGAACTGCACATCATCTTCCGTATCGGTTTCAATCTGTGGACTTTCCAGTGGTTCTTTATGATGATTTCATTGGCTTTTTGTAGATAGATTGCTGTTTTCTTGCATGTTTTATATGCTTCAATGATTTAAAAGCCCCTTCATTGAACAGCGGATGTTGGAGAAAGATCTCTAAGAAGGATACACAAGAATTAATTAATTAATTGATTGATTGATTAATTAATTAATTAATCTCCTCTACAGCCCCCACATTGACAACACGTACCGTATTTTTCGGAGTATAAGACGCACTTTCTCCCCCCCACCACCACCAAAAGAGGGTGAAAATTTGGGTGCGTCTTATACACCAAATGTAGCCAAAAACGCGAGGCACGGAGGAGGCAATGGTCTGTGGCAATCCCTGCAGCCTGGAACAGCTGATTGGGGGTATTCCGGGAGGCCGATCCACCTGCCAATCAGCTGCTTGTGCTGAATCAGGCTGCAATAATGTGCTGAAGCTGACCTGGCTGTTTGCTATTTGCTGCAAGGACATCTCAGAGTTTGCAGCAGCAATCACATCCAGAAAGCACACACAAGTAACTGATTCAGCAGGATTCAATAACTTCTCTTTATATATAATATAACACATGAAGTAAATATACAATATCAAAAGCAGGTTTTCCAACGTGGTAGAAAATACAAGCAAAACACAAGCAGAGAAGAGGAGTTTCAGTTTCAATTTCGGAGCACACTAGTTTCAGAGCTCAGCACAGACTCAGAGCTGCAGAGCTAAGCCATGCCCAGGCTCCTTGCTGTCTCCTTGTTGCTCACACAGCAAATACTGTTTCAGTTTCCAAACAGCCCTCAACTCTCTCACACACTGACAGGACGATAGCTAGATGAATACCGATGGATGCTGGTAGGCAGAGGCAATTTTTTTTTTTTTTTTTTCCTCCCCCAAAACTAAGGTGTGTCTTATACTCTGGAGCATCTTATACTCCAAAAAATACGGTAATTTAACATTCTGAGCCATGGTGGCGCAGTGGTTAGAATGCAGTACTGCAGGCTACTTCTGCTGATTGCCATAGTTTGATTTTCTCTGGCTCAAGGTTGACTCGGCCTTCCATCCTTCCAAGGTCAGCAAAATGAGGACCCAGATTGTTGGGGGCAATATGCTGACTCTGTAAACTGCTTAGAGAGGGCTGGAAAGCACTGTTAAGTGGTATATAAGTCTAAGTGCTAAGTGCTATTGCTATTCTCCTTTTCTCTGTTCTCCTTTCAGGTTCAGCCCCTTTCTGTGTGCAATGAACATTGTCTTTCGGGTCATAGAAAAGCCATGAAAGAAGGGAAGCTGTTCTGTTGCTATGACTGCCTTCCATGTTCAGAAGGAAAGATTTCAGCACAACAGGGTAAGATATGCATCAATAGAATGTATTGATCGAATAAGAAGTAATGTGTTCATTGGCTGATTTCTGCCTCTATTATTTATCCAAGATTCTTTGCCTCACCTTCCATTTCACTTGAAAGTTAAGATTTTCACACCTCAGAATACAATGGAGCTGAAGTTCTAATTCTCCTTACCAGCGATCAGAGTTGGGGGTGCAGAAGATGTATGTAATCCTTTTCAAATAAACAAAATCTCAGATCACAATTTTGCTTTTAGTTATACCATTCTGTCCTCACTACACGTTACCCTGTCTGTAGTTCAACATGCAGCTAAACCCTATCCAACCATGTATGAAGATCTTGATGCTTTATTTAAAAACAGGATGAGGTCAAACAGCGATGCTATGTATGGAATATAGATTTTGTCTTTAAAAAACTATGTGTCATAAACTAAGCCGGATTCTTCTAGATGTTTCTGTTACCTCAGAATAGAATAGAATAGAATAGAATAGAATAGAATAGAATAGAATAGAATAGAATAGAATAGAATTCTTTATTGGCCAAGTGTGATTGGACAGACAAGGAATTTGTCTTTGGTGCATATGCTCTCAGTGTACATAAAAAGACAAGATACATTCGTCAAGAATCATAAGGTAAAACACTTAATGATAGTCATAGAGTACAAATAAGCAATCAAATCATACTAGGAAACAATCAATATAAATCGTAAGGATACAATAACAAAGTTACAGTCATGCAGTCATACAATCATAAGTGGGAGGAGATGGGTAATAGGAATGATGAGAAGATTAATAGTGATAGTGATGCAGACTTAGTGAATAGTTTGACAGTGTTGAGGGAATTATTTGTTTAGCAGAGTGATGGCATTCGGGGAAAAACTGTTCTTGTGTCTAGTTGTTCTGGTGTGCAGTGCTGTATAGCGTCGTTTTGAGGGTAGGAGTTGAAACAATTTATGTCTAGGATGCAAGGTGTCTGTAAATATTTTCACAGCCCTCTTTTTGACTCGTGCAGTATACAGGTCCTCAATGGAAGGCAGGTTGGTAGTAATTGTTTTTTCTGCAGTTCTAATTTGTCTGTCTTGTTGGGTTGCAGAACCAAACCAGACAGCTATAGAGGTGCAGATGACAAACTCAATAATTCCTCTGTAGAACTGTATCAGCAGCTCCTTGGGCAGTTTGAGCTTCCTGAGTTGGCGCAGAAAGAACATTCTTTGTTCTGCTTTTTTGATGACGTTTTTAATGTTAGACCATTTTAGGTCTTGAGATATGATAGAAGCTAGAAATTTGAAGGTCTCTGCTGTTGATACTGTGTTTTTTTTTAACAGATTTTTTTTTTACAGATTCCATTTTACATTACAAAATGGAATCTGGCTTTTCATGATGTAAGGGTACTCTGTAGGGTCAAACACCATCAAACCAATTTCCAAACAATAAAAGATTTGTTTTTGGATACTAGATGGAGCTCAAGACACGTTAAAGAACAACAGGAATAAAAACACTCAAATTATATGCTGGAGGCATGACATATACAATATAAATAATGTACTATGTTCTTTTTCAGATGCAGATGACTGTGTCCCATGTCCAGGAGAACAATATGCAAATTTCCATCAAAATGCATGCATTGACAAAGAGATCACCTTCTTGTCTTACCAAGAACCTTTAGGAATTATGTCTTTGGTGTTTGCATTCTCCTTTGCTTTCATGACAGTATTTGTGCTAGCTATCTTCATTAACTATAACGACACACCTATTGTCAAAGCCAACAACCAGAGCCTTTTCTATCTTCTCCTCATCTCTCTTCTCTTCTCCTTCATTTCTGCTTTCCTTTTCATTGGTCAGCCTACAATACTGACATGTCTCCTTCGACAAGTTGCTTTTAGCTTCATTTTTTCAGTAGCAATTTCTTGTGTGCTGGCCAAGATGATCATTGTAGTTCTTGCTTTCATGGCCACCAAGCCAGGATCTGGAATAAGGAAATGGGTAGGAAACAGATTGGCTACTTCTATTGTCTTTTCTTGCTCCTTTATTCAAGCTTCTCTTTGTGCCGTTTGGCTGACAACCTCTGCCCCATTTCCAAATTTTGACATGTATTCCCTGCATAAAGAAATTATACTGGAATGTAATGAAGGGTCAACCTACATGTTTTACTGTGTCTTGGGCTTCATGAACATTCTTTCCCTAGTCAGTTTCTTGGTTGCCTACCTAGAGAGGAACTTACCTGACACCTTTAATGAAGCCAAGTTCATCACCTTCAGCATGCTGATCTTCTGCAGTGTGTGGTTGTCTTTTTTCCCAGCCTATCTGAGCACCAAGGGCAAACACATGGTAGCTGTGGAAATCTTCTCCATCTTTGGCTCCAGTGCAGGGTTATTGGCTTGCATTTTTTTACCCAAATGTTATATTATTCTTTTCCAGCCTGAACTAAATAAAAGAGAACAGCTAGTTAGGAGGAAATAATACCTTCATGTTGTCTACTCAGCATTGCTGAGAACTCCATGTCATAAGCAAGATATTTAAATTTGAAAATAAAGTTTATGAAAATATCTCAATCTTATGAAAATTCTTGCAATCTAGAGATATCCTTTGGCTTAAGTGAAGGCATGTTATGTTTTATGCTATTTATGCAACTAATTCTGCTATTTGTTCACTTATTTTTCTAATTTCATTTATTTTGAGTCTACAGCATACTTGATCAAGGATATTTTGTGTCCGAAAGATAGAAATTAACCCCAAAGATTAATTTTAAATGTAATCTGCCTATTCTATTCTTTTGGTCACTTATCATATCACAGACATATCTGATGAAGACTTTTCTATCTTTATACTACGACTACTCTCCAGAGGAAGATTAACCATGTTCTGAAAGACAGAAATTGATACCAAAGATTAATTTTAATCTGCCTTTTCTGTTCTTTTGGTCACTTATCATATCAGAAACATACTGTCAGCCCTGAAACCTTTTTGGAGCATCTTCAGGGCTGCCACAGCAAGGCTGGTTGCAGCTGTGGGAATGTGAGGGGGGAGATAGAGATAACTGAGGGGGGGGAGTTGTAGCCAAAATAACATTCCTTCCAGTGGTGAAATCCAATTTTTTTTACTACCGGTTCTGTGGACGTGGCTTGGTGGGCATGGTGTGGCTTGGTGGGCATGGCTTGGTGGGCGTGGCAGGGGAAGGATATTGCAAAATCTCCATTCCCACCCCACTCTGGGGCCAGTCAGAGGTGGTATTTGCCGGTTCTCCGAACTACTCAAAATTTCCACTACCGGTTCTCCAGAACCTGTCAGAACCTGCTGGATTTCACCCCTGATTCCTTCCCATGGGAGCCAAGGACATCCCCACCAGGTATTTGGAAGGTGTGGACCAAAGACAGCCAGAGGAGGACTGTGACCTGATTGGACCATGTGATGACCACATGGTCATGTGATGACTATGTGATGGATGTGTGACCTGGGAGCAAGAACTTTGGGTTTTGATTTGGGTGGGGAAAACCTCGGGTCCTTCAGACTTGGGTTTTCACCAGCTGTGCCAATATGGCATTCCTAATAAATTCTTACTTTGAGTAAACTCCAGGCCTCAGTTTTGATTTTGTTGGGTCTGTTACTTGGAACCCTGACACATACCTGTTAAAGATTAGGCTACCTATATACTACTCTACAAAAGAAGTTTAACCATGTCCTTTAATGTCTATGGATACTTTCAATCATCCGGGTCATGATTGTTTCAAAGGCATTTTTTTTTCCAAAACGCAACTGGACTTTCTTTGTTTTTCCTTGAAGAAATTTCACTTCTCATCCAAGAACCTTCTTCAGTTTTGAGAACTGAAGAAGCTTCTTGGATGAGAAGGGAAATGTTTTCAAGGAAAAACAAAGAAAGTCCAGTTACGTTTTGAAAAAGCACCTTTGAGACATGTCCCTTAGTGATGGTAATCTAGCCAGCAGCTCCTAGAACTCTACAGGTAATAGCAATAGCAATAGCAATAGCACTTAGACTTATATACCGCTTTATAGTGCTTTACAGCCCTCTCTAAGCGGTTTACAGAGTCAGCATATTGCCCCCAACAATCTGGGTCCTCATTATACCGACCTCAGAAGGATGGAAGGCTGAGTCAACCTTGAGCCTGGTGAGATTCGATCTGCCAAACTGCTGGCAGCCGGTGATCAGCAGAAGTAACCTGCAGTACTGCACTCTAACCACTGCACCACCGCAGCTCCAGGTAATCCAGATAAGTATTTGAGTAGATAATTTCCTATTTAGGGTTAGGGTTAGGGTTAGGGTTAGGGTTAGGGTTAGGGTTAGGGTTAGGGTTAGGGTTAGGGTTAGGGTTAGGGCTAGGGCTAGGGCTAGGGCTAGGGTTAGGGTTAGGGTTTCTAATGCTTTAATAAATTCAGTTTGGCCTCATGTTATGCTAATTAGATAAAATATTAATAATTACAGAGGTTTTTTAAAATGAAAATGCTAGCTGTTTGTTTTATTCTTTTTTCTTCCTTTTTTTTCTTCATCTGTAGTTCTAATATAGACAAGAAACTATGGGCAGGGGAGGGCTGCTGGGGGTTCGCAGGGATTCGGGAGAACCTCTAGCTAAGATTCTGTGCAGTTCGGAGAACCCCCAAATCCCACTCCTGGCTGGCCCTGCCTACCCCTCCCCTCCCCTCCCAGGAGTCCCCACACAGCCTGTTTTGGATGTAGGTAAGTGCAGGGCGCACGCGGAGACTCGGGGATGGCAAAAAACGGGCATACCGGAAGTTCGGGAAGGCCAGAAATGGGCCCGTTTCCGGCCTCCAGAGGGCCTCCGGAGCCTGTGGAGGCCGTTTTCACCCTCCCAGAGGGTTGAGGAAAGCCTCCGGAGCCCGAGGAGGGCAAAAACACCCCCTGCAGCTTTGGTGCAGGAAGCCGACTAGGCCACGCCCACCATGGCCATGCCCACCCAGCAACCGGGTAGAGAACCCCTTGCTAAAATTTTAGAAGTCCACCCCTGAGTATGGGGAACATTCAGCATAAAAATTTTTTGACTTCTGTATGGGGAATGTTGATGAAGTTAGGGTACTGCTTATTCTTCTTTGAGGGTGAAGTTAAAATTTAATATGTGGTTTAGAATCAGAGTGAATGTTTATATTTAATTGTAGTCTTAAATTTATATTAAGATTGGCATTAAATAAGGAGAGTCAGGAAAGTCTGACTGTTACACAACTTTTTCTTTTCTCTTTTTTCCCTCTTTTTGTCAAAATTGATTTCTAAGATGAAGGCAAAACTTAAAACTGTGTGTTAGAATCAACTGCCTCTTAGGAGGGACCTCTAGAGAAGAATTTCCTGAATTGAGGACTATTATAAGGAAAAATGGAGACAGAATGAGAGAACTCAGCGTGGCCAACTCCCCACAAGCAACTCCCCACAGCCAACTCGCTGCAGGACAACTTGCCACTGGACAATTCAACAATTCAATTTAATTATTTAAAATAATTAAAAATTATTTACATTTTTGTCATTCACATTTCATTTTGTTCCTCCTTTTGCATCCTTAATTTAATTATTCTATTCCACCATTTCTTTGATATTAGTATAACTCTGTCCTGTGGCGAGTTGTCCCATGGTGAGTTGTTCGATGGTGAGTTGGCTGTGGCAAATTGGCTGTGGCAAGTTGGCCATGGTGACTTGGTCACAGAGAGTTGGCCATGGCGAGTTGTTCTAGACCCAAATGGAGATGTACCAAGATATACTTCAGAAGAAAATGTGAATCACACTCTGGAATATAAATTCCTGGGGGAAAATTCATCTGAAGACAACCTCAACTAAAGATGAACTAGCATTAAAATAGTGAGGAGGAATTAGGATTATATGGTTTACAATACATATCGAGGTGAAATATATAAGATGAGATATAATAAGGAGATGACCACCCTTTGAATGGTGTGGGAGTAGGAATGGATTTGCAGAGAAAAAATTGCAGACTACAGGAACCAGGAGCACTACTCAGGTGACCCCGAGGACACAGATAAACCTCCAAGTGCTTCAACGACCCTCTAAAAGGATGCAAATGACCAGCAGGAATATAAATCCTTCCATTCCCCACTATCCTGTTAGAGTAGAAGAAGCTTCTTGGATGAGAAACGAAACGTCTTAAAAGAAAAAACAAGAAAGTCCAGTTGCCTCCTACCTTTGGGACAACCATGACCTGGATAACTGAGAATCTCTACAGACTATAAGTCAGTATAGAGCCGAGGTGGCGCAGTGGTTAGAGTGCAGTACTGCAGGCTACTTCAGCTGACTGCTAGCTGCAGTTCAGCGGTTCAAATCTCACCAGCTCAAGGTTGACTCAGCCTTCCATCCTTCCGAGGTGGGTAAAATGAGGACCCAGATTGTTGGGGGCAATATGCTGACTCTGTGAACCGCTTAGAGAGGGCTGTAAAACACTATAAAGTGGTATATAAGTCTAAGTGCTATTGCTATAGTATGCAATACATTTTAAACTTGGTGTGTCTCAGCCTACATTTTTAGATTCATTGCTTGATATGACTTTTCCTCTGTTTAAATAATCCTTGTATATTTTTATACAGCGTGTGTGTGTGTGTGTGTGTGTGTGTATCCCTTTTTATGACCCTGTAATTTGGGGCGCCTGGATGGAGCTGAGCATTTACTGGCCATTTGCCCTTCCTGATACCCCATGGAGTTCACAGCAGATATTATATTTTTATACATACATTGTATAAAAGCTTTTTTCTTTTCTTTTTGAGAACAGGTGTGTTTTGTCCATTTCCATCTTCATGCTCCTGGAGAACTTTTGAAATTTTCAATACTATTCCATGTCATTGAGAGCCACAGTGGCGCAGTGGTTAGAGTGCAGTACTGCAGGCTACTTCTGCTGACTGCCGGTTGCTGCCTGCAATTTGGCAGTTCGAATCCCACCAGGCTCAAGGTTGACTCAGCCTTCCATCCTTCCGAGGTTGGTAAAATGAGGATCCAGACTGTTGGGGGCTGACTCTGTAAACTGCTTAGAGAGGGCTGTAAAGCACTGTGATATAGCAGTATATAAGTCTACGTGCTATTGCTAAGTCTGAGTGCTATTGGCATTTTCATATACATAAAAGAGCTGTTTGAAGAGAGGAAAGCTCACATCAAGCAATAAATCTGGAAATGTATAGACCAGAGATGTCAAACTGGATTTCTTCGAGGGCCAAATCAGCATTGTAGTTCTCCGTGGGCCGGCGTGGGGGCCATGAAGCAGGGGGCGTGGGGACTGGGGGGAGGAAGATGGGACTGACCCCTCCTGCAGCACCCTGCCAGCCAAAATGGGGCACGGTCTGCCCCGTTTTCATCCTGAACGGCCTCCTGCAACACTTTACCGGCCAAAATTTTTGCCCTCCCCGGCCTCCAGCAGCACTCTGCCAGCCAAAAATGGACCATGCAGAGGCCCCGCGAGGCCTCCGTGCGGCCCGTTTTTGGCCTGCAGAGTGCTGCAGGAGGCCAGGGAGGCCGAAAACAGGCCACACGGGGGCCGCACGCATCCCATTTTGACCGGCAGAGGCACCACGGGCCGGTCCTTTGATATTTCCAGGTCGGCCCCACAGGCCGGATTTAAGCACCCTGCCGGCCTTGTGTTTGACACCCCTGGTATAGACTGACAAATGGACACTACAACTTCAGTGTAGAATTTAAAGTGGATCTTCCATGCACACTCTCTCTCTGTCTCTCTCACACACATAATCTCTCTAAATTTTCAAACTTGCTAATTAAAAAGTTATTAATGCCGTATGTTTATGAGTTGAGGTTTCCTGATCTGTAAAGGAAGGATGGAAGGAAGAAAGTACTGTTTACTCCATGTTATGTGACCTTTACATTTAGCAATAGCAATAGCACTTAGACTTATATACCGCTTCATAGTGCTTTACAGCCCTCTCTAAGCGGTTTACAGAGTCAGCAAATTGCCCCCAACAATCTGGGTCCTCATTTTACCAACCTCGGAAGGATGGAAGGCTGAGTCAACCTTGAGCCTGGTGAGATTTGATCTGCCAAACTGCTGGCAGCTGGTGATCAGCAGAAGTAGCCTGCAGTACTGCACTCTAACCACTGCACCACCACGGCTCATCTCATTTGGATTTATTCCAGGTCTGTCTACTATTCCCCAGACTTGACAAATGCAACAATATCATTTATTTGTACTTTTCAGTAAAATTATAGCACACTATAATTCTCTATGGATAAGTATATCCTCTGCAATTACTAACCTAACACAGGACTAGTGATCTCATTCTCCCTTCCCACCCCACCGCATCACAGCCATGGCAGTATTGCAGTTGCTTAAAAGAAAAAAATATATAATTTTCCAAAGCACCAGAAGGTAAGACAAGAAACTGTATATGGAAACTAACCAAGGAAAGAAGCAAGCTAGAACTAAGGAGAAATTTCCTAATGGTGAGAGCAATCAACCAATGGAACCGCTGGCCTTCAGAAGTTGAGGGTGCTCCATCACTGGAGGCTTTCAATAAGAGACTGGACAACCATTTGTATGAACTGGTATAGGGTCTCCTGCTTGAGCAGGGGGTTGGACTAGAAGACCTCTGAGGTTCCTTCCAACTCTATTTTTCTATGTTTTAATTTGTAACATCCTATTCATAACTCCTACAATCTTAAGAATTGGAAGAGGAAGAATATGTTCATGGATTTGATCACTGCTTTGGAATTAGTTTGAAGTCTTAGCTTCAAGAAACTAAGTGAATGACTTCTAAAATCAAGATGTGACGGTTGGGGAAGGTGTTCTGAGTAACAATGGAAGACCTAATTAATTTGTGCCTCAAAGCAAGACCTTCATACCAGGCTCTCCTATTTGTAGCAACTTTATTAGCAGTGCTGCCCCTCAGAGTGGGCAATGTTGCTGCCAGAAGTAATTGCATTTTGGATAGACTTTTCCAGCTTCCTCAACAGAATTATCAGTCTGGAGACCTCATCATTGCTGGAATTATTTCTCAGAGCTTCATCATTGCTAGTCCTATAACTTTCACAACACACCCCACTTTTGAAGAGTTTGAAGATCACCTGTAAGTGTTTGTGTTTTATTAGGATCATTATTCATATCAGCCTTATAAAAAGTAGACCTATTCTCACACAGCAGGTTCTAGTGGGTGTAAGGTTCAGAGAAATGAACAATGCCATCATCAGGCTTTTTCAAATACGCTTTTCTTTTCCTCTGCCATGTGACTTAGACTTAGAATAACTTTATTGTCACTTTGAATGTACACTAATTGGCATACATTAAAATGAAAATTTGTTGCATACAGCTCTCAAAGGGTCACCACCTCCAATATACACTACATAAACATGACAAAATAAATAAACAAATAAACAAAAACATACATACATACATACATACATACATACATACATACATACTGTATACCCATATATATTATATGACACAGAGAAACAACACAGTCTAGTTCGGATGTATACATATACATGGTGAGAAAAACGAATCTTGTGAGTTTACCAGACAGATGGCATAGGAAACAAAGCAGTTACAGAATCTGGTAGTCCTGCTAGAAATATTTCAAAACCTCCTCCCAGAGGGGAGCAACAGAAACAGACCATGAAGTCAGTATGTGGAGTCTCAAACAATGCTTTGAGCTCTAAGCACATAGCGCTTATAGGCAGTATCCTGAATAATGGGAAGCGAGCTTCCTATAATCTTCTCTGCTGCCTTTACCACTCTCTGTATGGACTTTCTATCTGAGGCACTGCTGCCACCAAACCAAACAGTGATGCAGTTTGTTAAAACCCTCTCAATTGTGTATCTGTGGAAAGTGACCAGGAGAGAAGGAGAAAGATATGTTCTCCTCATCTGATGCAGGAAATGCAGATGCTGGTTTGCACACTTCACTAAGGATGATGTGTGGAGAGACCAATTCAGATTGTTAGTTATCTGCACCCCCAGATACTTAATACTGTTGACCACCTGTACAGCTGCATCCTTGATACTGAGTGGAGTATGACTATGCTGGCTCTTTCTAAAATCTACAATGATCTCCTTTGTTTTATTAACATTTAGAACCAGCTTACCTTTATTGTACCAGTCCACCAGAACATTCACCTCTTCCCTATAAGCATCATTGTCCTCCCAGATAAGACCCACCACTGCCATGTCATCCGCATACTTCACAATATGATTCGTAGCAGATTTGGCACAGCAGTCATGGGTCATCAAGGTGAACAGTAGGGGACTCAGGACACAGCCCTGTGAGGCAGGGGTGGGTTCCACTTGCCTTCCCTACCGGTTCACATTGCGACGGAAGTGCGCATTTTGCGCGCTCGCTTCGCTCACGTGTGCGCCTATGTCACTTTGCGGAAATGCAGAACCCTCTACGCATGCGCAGAGCATTCTTTGCAGGGCTGCAGTGACCAGAGAACCGGTTCGGGGGCGTGGACAGCCGGCCATCACTGCCGGTTCGGCGAGCGGGTGAACATTTCCACCACCGGTACGGGAGAACCGGTCCGAACCGGCAGCAGCTCACCACTGCTGTGAGGAACCTGTACTCAAGGAGTTGGAAACTTTTCTTCCAATTTGCATACACTGGGACCTATCAATAAGGAAATCCAGTGAGTGATGAGACTCAGATGGCTCATGTGGCTGATGAGATTCCCTGCAATTTTTTTTTCTTTCTAGAAATGCTACCAAGGTTAGGGAATTGAAATGAATACAAAAATTAACTTGAGGTGGCATTTGTGCAGAACTGGTAGGGATGTCTGTCACTTTTAAAAACTGTTGTGTAATGTTCTTGCACTATATATAATGAGCCGCGGTGGCGCAGTGGTTAGAATGCACTACTGCAGGTTATTTCTGCTGATCACCGGCTGCCAGCAGTTTGGCAGATCGAATCTCACCAGGCTCAAGGTTGACTCAGCCTTCCATCCTTCCGAAGTGGGTAAAATAAATGAGGACGGAGATTGGGGGGGGCGATATGCTGACTCTGTAAACCGCTTAGAGAGGGCTGTAAAGCACTATGAAGCGGTATATAAATCTAAGTGCTATTGCTATTGCTATATCCACAGTGTGATATAGTAATTCATTATTCATGCATTTTAGCTCATAGAGTTACTATTCATAGGTATTCCACTCTGAAGTTCTGCTTTCCTTGGAAACAAGTCCAAACATGCAGTGTGACAATGCAATCCTAGGTTACATTAACAGAGGGATAGAATCAAGACCACATGAAGTATTAGTACCACTCTATAAAGTCTTACTAAGACCACACTTAGAATATTGCAGTTTTGGTCACTATATTATTAAAAAAATAATTTAAAAAAATGATATTGAGGCTCTGGTAAGAATGCAGAGAAGGGAAGCAAAGATAATTAAGGGCCTGAAGCTGATACAGTTGAAGAATGGTTGCAGGAATTGGGTATATCTAGTCTAGTAAAGAGACGGTCTAGATATGTGATAACAGTGTTCCAATATTTACCGTATTTTTCAGAGTATAAGACGCACCGGAGTATAAGACGCACCTTAGTTTTTGGGGAGGAAAATAGGGAAAAAAATCTGCCTACCAGGTATTCATCTGGCTAGCGTCCTTAGTCTGGTCAGGTTCAGCACATCATTTTATCCCCTGGTTAGGGCTGGAAAAAACCTTCGGAGGGAGTTAGCAATGAAAAAAAGCCTGCAAAGACTTAGGGCTGGAAAAAATCTTCTTTTAGCCTGCAAGCCATTAAGAAGATCGTTAGCGCCTCGTTAGGGCTGGAAAAAAAAGCTTCGGAAAAAGCTACATTCAGAGTATAAGACGCACCCAAATTTTCAGCCTCTTTGGGGGGGGGGAAGGTGCGTCTTATACTCTGAAAAATACGGTAAGTGGCTGCCACAAAGAAGAGAGCATCAACCTATTGTCCAAAGTTCCTGAAGGCAATGGATGGAAACTAATCAAGGAGAGATCCAACCTAGAACTAAGGAGGAATTTCCTGACAGTTAGAACAATTAATCAGTGGATCGACTTGCCTCCAGATGTTGTGGGTGCTCCATCATTGGAAGCTTTTAAAAAGAGGCTGGGCAGCCACTTGTCTGGAATGGTATAGGGTTTCCTGCTTGAGCAGGGAATGGACTAAAAGACCTCCAACTCTGTTATTCTGTTATCTGTTATTGTTTTGAATTGGCAGAAAACTTTTTGGTCTGGAGGCATCGTGAGTCATTGTTCCTGACTGATGTTTGTTAAAACTCCAACCTTCAAATTTATACAGAATACCTTCTCCTAGCGACAGCATCTCTTTCCAGAATTTTCTAGGACGACACTAGCAAATGTATACTAATCTCAGATTCTGTACCACTGTTGTAAAAAATATTTTAATTTCAGTATAATATATATAGGCATGTGTAATGGCTGGGAAGTATTCTCTGAGTTGTATCATTTTTTATTCCTAGTATAAGCATTGTGAGTTAGAGAAAAAATAATTATCATTGCAGGATATTTGTTCAAATTTACCAGCACATCCTAGCCTTGGAATTTGCTATAAAGGAAATCAATGAAAATGCTCAGATCTTACCAAATATTACCCTGGGTTTTCATATCACAGATAGCAACTTCATTCCAAGGGAGACCTATCTGGCTTCAATGGCCATTCTCTTCACTAAGGACAGTTTGATTCCTAATTACAAGTGTGGCAGGGAAGTGAATGCAGTGGCAGTTATTGGTGGACCAATTCCTGATGTCTCTATTTTCATGGCCAGAATTCTGAGCACTTTCAAGATTCCTCAGGTAAGGAGGAATGTCTTGATGCATGAGCATTCAATTACCTACCTCCATCTTTACCTTCATCTCCACCTCTATCTCTATTTGCAACTCCATCTTGATCTCCACCTCCATTTGCAACTCCATCCTTTTTCTAACAAGAGAGATGAAGATTTGTTCTGTTTCACTTTAACCAACTCTCCTTGTCTTCTTATTATATTTTTATATAATCCTTAATCTCTCTCAAGTTTGCATATGGATCATCTCCAGTGCTAAAGGAAAAAACCCAAGACGTTTTCTTCCACCGAATGTTTCCCAATGGGAAGTATCAGTACGAAGGAATCTTGCAATTGCTGTTGCATTTTGGATGGACATGGATTGGCGTGATTTTTCTAAATTATGAAAATGGAGAAAGATTATTATGGAATGTGCTCCCTATGTTTTCCCAGAGTGGGATTTGCTTTGAGTTCATACAAGAATTGCCTGCGATAGATTTTTCAACCGGCTTTGAAAGAATTATAGCACGATTTTTGGAAATATACAAAGTTGTGGTCAACGGTACGGTACATGTTGTCTTCTTTCATGGAGAAATTCAGAGCATTCTGATGTTGAGACTGTTCCCATGGGTTGCAGATATGGCAAGGTTACCAAAACAGAAAAAAGGGATAGTCTGGATTATGGTAGCCCAGATGGAATTCACTTTCCTTTCCTTTCAAAGATATATGCAGATTGATATCCTTCATGGAGCTTTCTCTCTTGCAATTCACTCCAAGGAGGTGGTGGGCTTCCAAAGATTCCTTCAGATGAGAAAACCTATCTCAGAAATAGCAGATGACTTTATCAGAGGATTCTGGAAGGAAGTATTTCTTTGTTCCTTCCCTGACTCCTTCTCAGGAGGAACAGCTGAGAGGATCTGCACTGGGGAGGAGAAGCTGGAGTTGGTTCCTGGTTCTGTGTTTGAAATGAGCATGACAGGCCATAGCTATAGTGTCTACAATGCAGTCTACGCTGTGGCACATGCATTGCATGACATGCAGTCCTCAAATTGGAATGGTCCAAATCAGAACCTTCAGAATGACCAACTGTGGCAGGTAATGTCTTGGAATCACTACACATAATGTCATTGCACCTGCTTAGTCAAAGCTCAGTTCTCTTCATAGTATGATGAAACCAAGAAGTCATGTAGTGTTCCCATGTAGTGAGTCTTTAAGCGTAGTGAATTCAAATCTCAGGTTGATGGAATTCAAATCTCCACAGGAGTTTAAATCCCAGTAAAAAGTTGAACATACACTTCTAAACTATAACCAATAAATGCTATGTATGCCTGACAAGTTTTAGAAGAACAAAACTGATTAAATGGTACATCCTAGTGATCAGCAGTGATAACCAGTGTAACAGTGGCTTTCTGTTGTCACTCAACAAGCAGGTGCCCATTGGAACACAAGATTTTATTTTAAAAAATGAGGAAAAAATATTACAACATTTAATACAAGCTCTGTCACTGAAATACTGTGTTTAACACAGTGATGCAAATACAAAAGGTCTGAGATTTCCCTTTATATTCATTAATTGTCTCTCCTTGTCCTTTAAAAACGCTTATGTTCTAAATCTCAGTGGATACTTTTCTGTCTCTGTCCTGTCTTTTCATTCATATTTGAAGTACAACAATTGACCAGTTTAGGGTCAGATTCCATGTGAGCAATTCCAAAGTCAACATGTATCTTGGAGTACTCATATCTAATGATCTAAGTGCCAAAGCCCACTGTAACAACATTGCCAAAAAGGCACTAAGGGTAGTCAACTTAATCCTGCGTAGCTTCTTCTCTGGCAACATTACACTGCTAACTAGAGCATACAAAATGTTTGCTAGACCAATTCTCGAATACAGCTCACCTGTCTGGAACCCGCACTGCATATCGGACATTAATACAATTGAGAGAGTCCAAAAATATTTCACGAGAAGAGTCCTCCACCCCTCCACTCGCAACAGAATACCTTATTCCACAAGACTTGAACCTTTGGGCTTAGACAACTTAGAACTCCGTCGCCTTAGAACCGATCTAAATGTAGTTAATA
>QLTV01001801.1:163739-179001 GCA_003457575.1 Thermophis baileyi | reverse complement strand
TAATCTAATCTAATCTAATCTAATCTAATCTAATCTAATCTAATCTAATCTAATCTTTTTTTCCCTCCAGACTCAGATGATTGCTTCCAGTGTCCAGAAGGTTCCTATGCAAACCATAACCAGGATTCATGTACCCCTAAAGATATACACTTCTTGTCATATTCTGAACCCCTGGGAGTTGTTTTGGCCATGCTTGCTGTCTGTTTTTCTTTCATCACAACTTGTGTGCTTTGGATCTTTGTTAAGTACCAAGATACTCCGATTGCCAAGGCCAACAATCGAAACCTCACCTACTTGCTCCTCATTGCCCTGCTGCTCTCCTTCCTTTGTGTTTCTCTATTCATTGGTCATCCCAACAATGTGATGTGTCTCTTTCAACAACCTGCTTTTGCTATCATCTTCTCTGTGGCAGTCTCTTGTGTGTTAGCCAAAACCATCATTGTGGTGTTAGCTTTCATGGCCACCAAACCTGGATCAAGGATGAAAAAGTGGGTGGGAAAAGATTTGGCAAACTCAATTGTTCTTTTTGGCACCTTGATTCAAGCCATCATTTGCACTGTTTGGCTTACAACCTCTCCTCCATTTCTTCATTTTGATGTACACTCCTTGTCTCAAGAAATCATCTTAGAATGCAATGAAGGTTCCACTATAATGTTCTATTGTGTCCTGGGATTCATGGGGTTGTTAGCCACAATTAATTTTATGGTGGCTTTCTTTTCTAGAAAATTACCTAACAGTTTCAATGAAGCCAAATTTATTACTTTCAGTATGTTGGTCTTTTGCAGTGTTTGGTTGTCCTTTGTTCCAAGTTATGTAGGCACCAAAGGAAAATACATGGTGGCTGTGGAGATCTTCTCCATATTGGCTTCTAGTTTTGGATTATTGGGCTTCATCTTTTTCCCCAAGTGCTTTATCATTGTGATGAGGCCAGAACTGAATAACAAGAAGCAACTCTTAAAGGGGAAACATTAAAACAAGTGAAAATTTATGACCCCTCTGAAGGAGATATACTGTATGTGGTTAAATCCCATTCCATAAAAGAGGCATTGAAATGAAATTGTTCTTAAGGTTGTTAATAAACACCTTGAGTCATAAAACTGACTCCAAACAACAGATTAAAGTTACTCCTCTCCCCATTTCTCTTCTTCTTTAAATTAAATCCCAACTGGAGAGATATTGAGACTTATTCTTTTTATCACCAACAGGCTATGTTATTTACTTGGTTAGTAAGATTAGAATTTTGATTAATTTATTCTAAGTTATTTTTTCTTATTTTATATTTTACCAATAATATTCTTGATCCAGAAACTGTTGATTAGACTCTACACTTTTTCTCTACACCATTAATAATGAACTTTATTCCTCCTCTTCTAAATTGTATCCATAGATTAGCTCAAACTTTGTGCATACTTAATAATATGTTCATCCAAGAAGTGAAAAGTACTGATTAAAGGAACTATTCCCTAATTCAGTGGTCTCCAACTGTTGCGGTTTGGCAGCCTGGTGGGGGGAGAGTGGAACTGGACTACGTGAGTGGCGGGTCAGCACGCATGCATGCACGTAGACCTTCCATGAGTGCTGGGTGGGTGCGCACATGCACACAGTCCTTGCACAAGTCGTGAGCCAGTGCAAGCGGCAGGCTGGTGTGCACACACATGAGTGCCTGCCAGCCCGACGCTCATGCAAGTTGACCTGTGCACACATGCTCCAACCAGCCACTCACATGGCCCAATTCTGAATAGGACACAGCCTGGTAGTGGCCCACTGCCCGGGGGTTGGGACTCCTGCCCTAATTCATTAGAAGGTGTCTGGCGGATATGTTAGATTGGGATAAGGATCCCAGTTTGAATCAAATAATGTTTCCTTAGCAGATTCTTTCATGAACCATTGTGTACAGTATATAGCCGTGATGGTGAATGTATGGCACACGTGCCACAGGTGGCATGCGGAGCCATATCTGCCGGCACGCGAGCTGTTGCCCTAGCTCAGCTCCAGCGCACATGTGCGTACCGGCCAGCTGATTTTCGGCTCGCGCTGAGGCTCTGGAAGGGCGTTTTCAGCCTCCAGAGGGCCTCTGGGGGGGGAGAGGGCGTTTTCGCCCTCCCCAGGCTCCAAGAAAGCCTCTGTAGCCTGGCGAAAAATGGGCCTACCGGGCCCACCGGAAGTCAGGAAATGGGCCTTTTCCGGCCTCCGGAGGGCCTCTGGGGGATGGGGGAGGCCGTTTTCGCCATCTCCAGGCTCCAGGGAAGCCTCTGGAGCCTAGGGAGGACAAAAAACAGGCCTACCGGGCCCACCAGAAGTCTGGAAACAGGGGAGGGGGGTCGTGCATGCATGCACAGGAGGCGAGGCAGTGCAGGGGAGTTGCACATGCATGCATAGGGGGTGGGGCATGGGGGGCATTGAATTATGGGTGTGGGCACATGCGCGCGTGTGATAGCGTGCACGTTTTCAGCACCCAAGGAAAAAAAGGTTTGCTATCACTGGTATATAGCAATTCTATTAACAGTAGGATTAATAAATTTTTTGAACTGAAGAATGACTTTACAAACTACGATTGCATGGACATCCACTTTCAACTCTTCCCATTGTATCTCTAATTGCTGGATTGTGGTATTCCAATGACAGATATAGTAAGAAGATACCTGCAGAAGGTAATGCCAGAGCCAAGAACTCTTCCTGGGCTATTCTTTATTAATTGGAGCAATGAGCATAAAGCTTGCCAAAGACTCATTTGCTGTTCTTCGAAAGCCCTTTTGGTAATCAAAATGAGTCTGGAAAATGCTGTTAGTCAGTCAACTCATCCTCTCTCTCCCTCTCCCTCTCCCCCCCCCTCCCCCTCCCTCTCCCGCTCCCTCTCCCTCTCCCTCTCCCTCTCCCTCTCCCTCTCCCTCTCTCTCTGTCTCTCTGTCTCTCTGTCTCTCTCTGTCGCTCTCTCCCCCCTCTCTCTCCCTCCCTCTCTCTCTCTCTCTCTCTCTCACACACACACACACAGAGCATTTGAGCCCTCTGAAGCTTTGAGACTTGCCTTGATCCCAGCTAGTACAAGTCCCAAATAGGAAGAGGTGTCTCAGGGTCCTCTATTGTGTTAGACTTACATTATACTGTCAAGGATATTGCTGGGTTAAGAAACTGGATCTAATTTCTCCAGTATTTTGTTTTCTTAAAGTTTGGAAGAACAGACTTCCTGGACCCATGAAGCAGCCATGTTGTTTTGGGTTTCAGAGTCGGGGACAACTAACTAACTTCATCTGAGCACCTGGATCCAAAATCAGATAAAGGAAGGTGGATAGCAATGCTTAAATTTTGGAGTAATTTGAGTTTCCAGCTCTACCAGTGTCATTACTTCAAAAATCCAGGGAACATAGTGAACAGTCCCAGCCAAAGCACATTCACAAAGGAAATTGGATAGGGACCATATCTCCCTTCCCTTCCTACTGTTGGAAAATTAATCAAATATTGATCTCCAAGGGTTGGTCTATAACCCAAAAAGGAAGTTGATTCTTCCCTTTCTACTTTCTTCAATCCAGAAACATCCTCTCTATTTCTCCATTTCCTTCCTTCCTTCCTTCCTTCCTTCCTTCCTTCCTTCCTTCCTTCCTTCCTTCCTTCCTTCCTTCCTTCCTTCCTTCCTTCCTTCCTTCCCAATCCTGTGAGGCAGACTGCACTAAAAGAGAATGACACACACTTGTAATGAATTCACACAGTGAATTCTCATGATTGGTGGTGGACAACCTGAGTCTCCTAGTCCTACTTTAACAATTGCACCATGGTGGCTCCCATTCAGGTATGAGCCTGTGGATAAATTTACATTGGAATATTTTTATAAACAAAATGTTTTAAGTTCAGAAAATATCTGCGATACAATCCATTTGCCCAGCTCCAGTTAATTTCCAATGGTTCTTTTATGACAAAAATTGTGAATGATCAACACATACAAACGTCTATGGAGATTCTCAGTCATCCAGGTCATGGTTGTCCCAAAGGTGCTTTTTTTCCAAGAGGCAACTGGACTTTCTGGTTTTTCTTTGAAGACATTTAGCTTCTCATCCAAGAAGCTTCTTCAGCTCTGACTGGAGAATGGAAGGATTTATACTCCTTGCAGACAGCTGGTCGTTTGCATTCTTTTAGCAGGTTGTTAAGGTCACCTGGAAGTTTATCTGTGTCATCAGGGTCACCTGAGTGGTGCAAATTGGTGTGGACAACACAGTCCTTTCAACAGTTCCAAGAAGGCTGCACACCAATTTGCACCACTCAGGTGACCCTGATGACACAGATAAACCTCCAGGTGACCTTAACGACCCGCTAAAAGAATTTCAAATGTCCAGCTGTCTGCAAGAAGTATAAATCCTTCCATTCCCCACCGTCCAGTCCAAGCTGAAAAAGCTTCTTGGATGAGAAGCGAAGCGTCTTCAAAGAAAAACCTGAAAGTCCAGTCGCCTCTTGGAGAAAAAAAGGACATTTGGGACAACACATACAAACATGCACACCCACACCCACACACACAAAAAGAAACCCTCATGCATCAGCTATATTCATTTGCTCAATAAATAAATGCCTGTGCATATCTCATCCTTCTCTTCCTGAAACTTCAGAATTATAGCAGATTTTTTCCCCACTAAAATTTCATTGCTTTTCTACAACAAAAGTACACCTAAGATTCACTAAACATGTTTATTTTTCAGTGCTGCAGAGAATTCTTGGAACCATTGACTCCTTTGTTATTATTAAATTAGCCATAATTATTACGCCTTCTATTTCTCGTCTTTGGGGAGTTCGACTGACTGTATGCAAAACTACACAGCAAGGCTGGAGGAAAAAAAAATTATAAATAGTTCTTATTCTTTTCTCAGCATGTGCTTTAGGAGCACCAGACTCTGATACCTTCATCTCCACTTCTCCTTTTCTCTCTCTCTCTCTCTCTCTCTTTAATTGGCTGAGAATGTCAGGAATGTCTTCTCTCTGTTGAAAATATGAAATATGGAAATATTACTACTTTATGGATTCATGTTACTCCCCCAGGTAGCTGGTAGGAACACTACTGTGCAGTGTTTCATCAGAGACCCTATTCCTATACTTCACAAGTATTACGAACCAGGGGATCTTATAATTGGAGGCATCATGTCCCAGATTTATGTATTTTCAGAGGCCATGAACTTTGACAAACATCCATTTCAGAGCTCTCCGAGTGGTCTTATGTAAGTAGCTAGACTTCAAAACAAAACAAACTATATCAATGGATACATTTATTGTCTTCATTTTGCTGTTGCTCCTAATGTTTCCATTAATACTTGCTAGCTAGCATTTCTCTGGTGAGGTCTTCTTCTTCTTCTGGTTCTGCTTCTTGCTCTTCTGGCAGCCTCAACAGAGGTGTTATTCAGCTGGTTCGGTCGGGTTCGCCCGAACTGGTAGCGGAAATCACGGGTGGGCCGTATTTCCACTTTTCCTCCACTGCAGTTAATAAAGGCCGCTAGCATGAATATTCTCTTAATGTCTGTGCTCAGAAAGCTAAACAGTGTCAGGCTTGGTTATAGTTGAATGAGAGACTTCCAGCAAAGGCAAGAGCTATGAATTAGGCTTGGACATAAATAATAAGCCATAGTTCTAAACATTGGCACACAGCAAGTTGATAAAGTCTCCGATGAACACACTTATAGTTCTCGCTTTTACTATGCTCTCCTCTTTGGCTACTTAGGACTCCTAGTGTCCTAGAGAATTTAAAAGATAACTGTCTCATTTAGGCAAGAAGCCCCATCATCTCTCTAAAGGGGATTATGTCACACCTTTGGGAACATTGGGAATGTTTAGGCTTAGTTATAAGGTTACAATTATGCTATCAGAATTTGTGAAGATTTTTTTTTTCAATCCTATATTCCATACAGCATGCTTAGCTTGAGAAGGTTTGGTCTGGAGGTGAATAGACTTAAGTAGACTTACAAGACATGGGCCAATGTTAGGACTCTGTCCAAACGGTTGGGTTGGTTAATATAAACAAGCCACGAATCAATGTTTAAATGTATATATGTAATATTGCTTTAAATGCATTGTTGCATTCTGACTGGCATTAACGGCCATAAGAGGGAGCTAGAGAACATGGTTAGTTCTCTCTCTTTTGCTGATTCATTGCTGAAGTGACTTCGTGTCTGAGAGTAAGCTCTGTGTGTAGCTAACTATCTGTGATAGTTGAAATCTTTGTTTGCTGATTAAGACAAAGAAAGGCTGGTAAGAAGACTGCTGTACTTCTGAATACTGACTGACTAAACATGTATGATTCGGACTGTTATTTGGACTGTGCTATCTCTTTAAGTAAATTATTTTTATACACTTTAAGGTATCTGTTTATTGACTGAATCATTACTTATATCTACTGCAACATTACGGTGAACTGTGCAAACCTTCAGGGCCCAGAGGTTACTCTGCACAATTCCTTAACAGCCACTTTGATACACTTTCTTAAATACCTTTAGAAAGGAAGTATAGTCCACGTCCTATTGTGAAGGCATGATTATATTGCACTATGCCATTCTCATTGCAGGATACTGATTCAGACTTACCAACACATCCTGGCTTTGGCATTTGCTGTAAAGGAGATCAACCAAAGTCTCCAGCTTTTACCCAATATCACTTTGGGCTTCCATATTTATAATAGTCATTTCAAAGCTCGCTGGACCTATCTTGCTTCATTGGAACTTCTTTTTAGGAAGGGCCAATTCATCCCTAACTACAAGTGTGATGCCAGGGATATTTTGCTAGCAGTCATTGGAGGTGCTCATTCACATGTCTGTCTTCACATGGCAACCATCCTGTCTGTCTTTAAGATGCCACAAGTAAGATCAGATTTTTAAAAAAAATTGAGTTGGGAAATTTTGGGTGCCTGATATGACATTAGGTTCCTTGATCAGGATGGAGGAGACACAGGTTCAAGTTAGCAATAGCACTTAGATTTATATACTGCTTCATAGTGCTTTACAGCCCTCTCTAAGCGGTTTACAGAGTTAGCATATTGCCCCCAACAATCTGGGTCCTCATTTTACCCACCTCGGAAGGATGGAAGGCTGGGTCAACCTTGAGCCGGTGAGATTTGAACCGCTGAACTGCAGCTAGCAGTCAGCTGAAGTAGCCTGCAGTGCTGCACTCTAACCACTGCGCCACCTCGGCTCCTCAAGTTCATGTTCAGCCATGGAAGCTAACTGAGTATCTATTGAGTAGTTACTGTGTCTCAGCTCTTCTTGGTTAACAGGTATATTGTTGTGATGGGAATAAAAATTAAAGCAGCAGTATGATATCCGGTCCTTTTGGAGGAAAGGGAATAAATCATGGAGCTAAAATCTTTATCAACCATTTCAAGTTATAAATGGAAATTCAGTTTGCAATTTTTCCCTTGGAGGAGAAAAGAGAAGGGAAGGGAAGGGGAGGGAAGGGAAGGGGAGGGGAGGGGAGGGAAAGGAAGGGAATACACGAGAATGACAAATTCTGAATATGGTTGATATTGAAAACTGTTTCTTCCTCCTGAAATTGTTTCTTCCTCCACCTGTCTTCCTCTATTCAGGTACAGTTTTCTTCTATGTAGAAATATTACAGACAGCTCTGTATTTGCTAACCATTTTATAAAACAGTGCAGTCCTCAACTTACAGCCACAACTGAGCCCAGAATTTCTGTTGCTAAGTGAGACATTTGTTAAGTGAATTTTATCCCATGTTATGATCTTTTATGCCACATTTCTTAAGCGAATCACTGCAATTGTTAAATTAATAACATGGTTGGTAAATGAATTTGGCTTCCCCATTGACTTTGCTTGTCAGAAAGTCACAAAAGGTGATCACTTGACCCCAGGATGCCACAACCGTCATAAATATGACCCAGTTGCCAAGTGTCTGAATTTTGATCACATGACCACGGGGATGCTGCAACTGTAGTAAGTGTGAAAAAATGATCAGATTTCACTTTTTTCAGTGCTGTTGTAACTTTGAACGGTGACTAAATGAACTGTTGGAAGTTTAGAACTACCTGCAGCTCATCTTTAATTGGAATGCTTTTTTTTTTTTTTTAAATGGTGGTTCATAATTTCAGTCTCCATTCCATGATAATAATAAAAAAAAACAGGATATCTCAAATGAGCCTAAGATGCATTCCAGTATTTCTACATGGAAAAAGCTGTTCCTATGTCTTCCCAAGCAGTAATGTGCTTCTGACATACCACTCTGTGTATACTATACTGTCGCCCATGACGAGGGGTGGGCATTTAGAGATCACTGATAACCTTAGCACAATCACAGAAATAAGTAAATATCTGCACCTTCATGTAAATGCAGTTGGTGAAAACACTGTTTGAAATTATTCCTTAGGTTCAGTTTATGCTACATCAGAATTCAAGTCGTGGATAATTTGAAAGGCTAAGGTCAAGCACAGGAAATCAGGAGTCCAGGCAATTCAAATGAATATATAAGTTTATTGCTTGCTAAAGCTCTCTAGAAAAATCTGAACTACTAACAGTCAAAATGAATTGGCAATAGATATGAGTCAATGCAATTCAAGATGGGCTGGACGTAGACCTCTTGTGGGCACTAAGGGATGTGTTAGGACTCTGTCCAAACGGTTGGGTTGGTTAATATAAACAAGCCACAAATCAATGTTTAAATGTATATATGTAATATAGCTTAAAATGCATTGTTGCAGTGTGACTGGCAATAACGGCCATAAGAGGGAGCTAGAGAACATGGTTAGTTCTCTCTCTTCTGCTCTTTGCCTTAAATTGACTTTGTGTCTGAGAGTAAGCTCTGTGTGTAGCATAGCTATCTGTGATAGTATAGAATTGCTTGAAAGCTGAAATCTTTGTTTGCTGATTAAGACAAAGAAAGGCTGGTAAGGAGACTGCTGTACTTCTAAACACTGACTGACTGAACGTGTATGATTCGGACTGATGATGCATTTGATCCCTCCCTCAGGCTCAGCCTAGTCATCTCCTACATCCGATAAAAACACACATATTATATTTTAGGCTTACTGTATGTCTTCCCCTCTTGTCTTTCTAATGTCTTCAGATCATATATGGCTCTGCTCCAGTGATGAATGAACAAACTCAAGCTGTCTTCTCCCATCAGATGTTTCCAAACCGGGCCCATCAGTATAATGGGATTCTCCAGCTACTGTTGCATTTCAACTGGATATGGATCGGGGTGCTTTATCAAAATGAGGATATTACAGAGGAGTTCATAGAGAAGGTACTCCCTAGTTTTTCCCAAAAAGGGATCTGTTTCGATTTCATTGAGCGGCTTCCGAAACAAACCTTTTCTGATTATATACCTGAGAGCATTGAAGAGGGCACCAAAAAAATGAAGGTTGTTATGGAAAGCAGTGCCAAGGTAGTAGTTATTCATGGTGAAATTCATGCTCTGATGTTTTTCAGAGTCATGAAAGCATACGTCGACTGGGATAATATTACAATGAAAACGAAAGCTAAAGTTTGGATCATGACAGCCCAGATCGAATTCATATCGCTACCATTTCAAAGACATTGGGATATCAGTTTCCTCCACGGTGCCCTATCATTTGCCCTTCACTCAAAAGAGTTGCATGGATTCCACGAATTTCTTCAAATGAGAAACCCCCTCTCAGAAAAAAAGGATGGTTTCTTGTCAGAAGTTTGGCAGCATGCTTTTACTTGCTCGTTTTCTGACGGTGAAACAGATGAGAGAGTTGAAAAACAATGCACCGGGGAAGAGAAGCTGGAGACTCTTCCTATGACTCTGTTTGGAATGAGCATGACTGGCCACAGCTACAGCATCTACAATGCAATCTATGCTGTAGCACATGCTTTTCATACCATGCACTCATCCAGGAATAAACGAAATGCATTGGTAAAGGCAAAGAGCTTGGATCTTTCCAATCAGCATCCGTGGAAGGTAATGTTCTGAACTTATCTATGGTACAAGCAAATACATTGGGCTAAATGTGATATGTTTCAATGAAGGTGCCTCAAATGTGGCCTCTGTTAAAAATGTGTATTGTTTAGTATTATTATAAGGAAATAAGGACTGGAGGTGACATGATAGCAGTATTTGGGGCTACCACCAGGGGTGGGATTCACATAATTTACCTACCGGTTCACCCAGCAGCACCAAAAATGTGAGCATGTGCGCACATACATATAACCTTCCGTGCATGTGCTTGGCTCGAACGCGCTGCTTGAAAATGTGGCAGCACTCTAAGACAGCCCTCGGTGTCAACAATGGTGAGCTGAGCTGTTGTTTAGCTTAGCTGAGGCACGGCAAACCGCTCTGCTGTGCGAATCAGCTGAGCTAAAAAAAAGGGAATATTTAGATAGATAAATTAATAGAGTTGGAAGGGACCTTCTATCGCTGTTAATTGTGAAGAGAAAACATAGGAATATAAGTATAAATGTCAATATTATTATATAATAAACAAGTATATAGTAAATGTAAATAGGTTAGTCTACAACTTTTCTTTTACTGAATATTTATGTATTTACTTCTATAATATGTTTTTAGGTATAAAATAATATAGTAATATAACAATAGAATGGAATAGCAAAATATTAATATTATTTAAATAAAGAGATAATATATTAAATCATTCAAAAGAAGAGATTGAACAGGTAAATATTGAATCATTCAAAAAGAAGAGGGTAAAAAGATAAATAGGTCAAGTGTAGAAATAAATGGAATATAAAGTATAAGCAAAAAAGTTCAAAAGGATTTAGCTTAGTATCCAACCGTATTTTAAAGTTTCTACAGTCTTCCAATTTTCCAATTCTTCTTCCCTTCTTTCCTCCACGTCTTCAAGCTCTCAAGAGTTTACTTTCTGTCACTGTCACTGTCACTGTCGTTCTCACTGTCCTGTGCTTTTGCACTATCTCACTCAACAAAGCTTTAAATAGATCAGTCTCAGTCTTTTCCTTTCTTTTGTCACCCGACCCGTCACTTTCTGAAAACCTCGTCTCCAATATCTTTCGCCTCCACTCCGTTACAATCCAGAAAAAACTTTCTCAGTTCCTCTTCGCACTTTCTCCTTTCCTGTCTCCACACTTACTTCATTCCTTCTCCTTTCCGACATAGATTCGCCGCTTTTCTTAGTCCAGTCCAGAGACCTCTTTTACGATCGCTCTTTTGGTCTCCTTCAAAGACGTTGGTGGTGGAAATGTTTCTTTTGGTTTCTTTTCAAACGGTACGCTTCGCTACAGTTGTTTCAGCTTCCTCCTTGTAGCTGGCTGCCGCGTCTAAGGATCGGCCATAAATCAGCCGATCTCTTTCTCACCTGATCTGAGGGCTCTTCTTGCTCTGACAGGAGATTGCCTTTCACCCTGTCGAGCTCCGAATGTTCCCCTCTCCACTGGTGCTCTTAACCAGAGCTAACCTTGCCTACCACAGCCACAGGAATGAGAAAACCCGGGGGTGCCGATCAGAGCTTAATTGGCTTGCCCGCACCGGCGTAGCGCCAAACAGGAAGTCCCTTGAAATTCACAAATATTTTATCTGCTCATTTTTATTACTTTTTCAATGATAAGATTCCCAGCAATTTTTCATTACTGGCACAAGTTTTTACAGATATTCTGGTGAATCACTTTGATGATGATGATACCATGTTTTCCCGAAAGTACGACCTACTCAGAAAGTAAGTCCTAGCTTGATTTTTACATGTGCGCCCAATATAAGCCCTAGCCCCCCAAAATAAGGCCTAATTAAGACCCCACCCACTCCAGGGTGCACAAGTAAAAATTAAGCTAGGGTGGGAATAGGGGGGGTGGAGCTGCCCTACTACTTACCTTCGGACAGTTGCAGCCAGGCCTCGCACACCTCGGCCCATTTCTTCTGCAGCTGGCAAGGCTTTTCTGAAGGCCTCTGTAGCCAATAACAGAGCTCCAGTTTGATCCGGAGCTCTGTTATCGATTGAAGAGGCCTTTCCTGAAGGCCTCTGTAGCTGATAACAGAGCTCCAGATTAATCCAGAGCTCTGTTATTGGCTGCAGAAGCCTTCAGAAAAGCCTTTTTGGCCTTGCCGGATGAAGAAGTACCTGAAGGCCTCTAATAGCAAAAAAGAGGCTGGTGGCGACACACACAAGTGGGAGGCCGGGGCGACACACGCAAGTGAGGTGAGTCAGTGGACAACATCCCCCCGAAAATAAGACCTGGTGCCTTTTTTGGTGACAAAAAAAATATAAGACAGGGTCTTATTTTCGGGGAACCATGGTATTATTGCATGAGCTGAATAAATAATCAACTTTCTTCTGCTTCTATGCACAATCTGCACTTCAAATCATTTGATCATTTTTCAGGTCTGGCCAGACCTGATTTCGGCTGTTCAAAATCAAGCTGTTAGAATGAATGCAATCATTCTAACAGCTTGATTTTGAACAGCCAAAATCAAGCCTTAGGGGTTTTTTTTATGTTCTAGTTGTAAGGCATATCCAGATTTTATCATTAAGCACTTTCCCCTGCATCTTTTGTAGAAATTGACAATATGAATTAGTATGGTTCATCACACCATTAGCCAGCTGTTTAGATTGTATTTGGTATTTTATCCACCTATTGAGTCCTTCCCAAGGAGCTGAGATAGGCAGATGTTGTTGTCTGATGGTGTTAAAGATATGGTCACAGGATATAAGTTGATTCAAGTCAAGCTGCCTTTTACAACTGACTTTGTAAATTATACAATTTGGTGATTTTGTCGATGCCAATGGCCACGAGGTGGTACTCCAAATTTTTGGGGATTGCACCCCATGCACCTATTACTATTAGTACTAAATTTCTTTTTTTTCCCCATAGTCATTCTACTTCTATTTGCAGATGTTTGTATGTTAAGATTTTTTTTGAGTTCCTTATTTATTTAGTGATGGCTAACCTTTTCTGGACTGAGTATCCAAAATGCGCGCCTGTGCACGCAAATGTGTGCGCATGCACCCGGACCCCCCAAATGCAATGCGTGTGCAGCCCCCTGTATGCCCCCCACGCATGCATGCACAGCCCCCATGCATATGTGCATGGCCCCACGCATGTGTGCCCCACCCACACCCGCACACTCACGCATGCACGAGCAACCCCCTGCACGCACCTCACG
Organism: Thermophis baileyi; assembly: GCA_003457575.1. Classification (NCBI taxonomy): domain Eukaryota; kingdom Metazoa; phylum Chordata; class Lepidosauria; order Squamata; family Dipsadidae; genus Thermophis; species Thermophis baileyi. The sequence goes on along the minus strand of QLTV01001801.1, from coordinate 165,930 downwards.
CATGCGTGCACCCCCCCGCACACACAACCCGTGCATGCGTGGCAGAGACCCAAAGACCAGCTGGCCGGCGGGAGGTGCGTGCGCATGCGAAGCGGAGCTGAACTGGAGCGACAGCTCGCATGCCCACAGAGAGGGCGCTGCGTGCCACCTCTGGCACGCGTGCCATAGGTTTGCCATCACTGTTCTATTCTATTGTCTCCAGGAACTTCAATGTCCACTATTGAGAATTATTTTGTTTTTCACATGTTTCTCTTTTCTCCCAATTTAGCTCCACCATTATCTGAGAAGCACCTCATTCAATAACAGTGCTGAGGAAGAGATTTCTTTTGATCAGAATGGAGAATTAGTTGGTGGTTTCAATATTTTAAATTGGATCGTGTTCCCCAATCAATCCTTTCTCAGAGTTAGCATTGGTAAAATAGACACACAGGAATCCTCGGGTGAAATTTTTACTATCCAAGAAGATGCCATTGTGTGGCCTGGGATATTTAACCAGGTAAGGTTGAGATGCATATGAAACTGTATAAAGTTGTTGTCCACAATGGTTACAAAGTTAAATATGATCCTCTTGAAGACAGAGCCAAGTGGTGTGATGGTTAAAGCAACAGGCTAGAAATTGGGGGATTGTAGTTCTAGTTCTGCCCTAGGCAAAAGGTCAAGGTGGATAACTTTCAATCTAGGACCTAGGACCTCTCAACCCTCAACAGGGGTGGGATTAAATTTTTTTAGCAACCGGTTCTCTGCCTGGTTGCTTGGTGGGCTCCACGCCATGGGGGCATGGCAGACTCGGCCTCCTGCACCATGGCAGGGGGGCATTTTCACCCTCCCCAGGCTCCGGAGGCTTTCCTCCAGCCTCCGGGAGGGTGAAAACGGCTCCCCCTGGGCTCCGGAGGCCCTCCAGAGGCCAGAAACGGGCCCATTTCCGGACTTCTGGTACTTCTGGTAAGTCCATTGTTCATCCTCCCCAGGCTCTGGAGGCTTTCCTTGAGCCTCTGGGAGGGCGAAAACATCCTCCCTCGGGCTCTGGAGGCCCTCCGGAGGCCAGAAATGAGCCCGTTTCCAGACTTCCGGTACTTTCGGGTACTTCCGGTAGGCCCGTTTTTCACCCTCCCGTGCAGGCCCTGCACTTACCTCGCTTCCAAAATGGGCCGTGTGGAGATTCCTGGAAGGGGCGGAGCAGGGTGGGCAGGGTCAGCCAGTCCTTGCAACTACCGGTTCGGCGAACCAGATGTAAAATTAACATCCGGTTTGCCCGAACCAGTCCGAACTGGCTGAATCCCACCCCTGCCTAAGAAGGATGTAAGATCCAACCACTTCTGAAAACCTTGCCAATAAAATGACAGGGACCATTTGCCACTAGGAATCAAGACTGAGTGGAAGGAATAAAACTGACTGGGAGGAGGAGGAGCAGAAGGAGGAGCAGGAGGGGCTGGAGGACATCATGTTAATATAGTTCCTAGAAATTTAAAATGAAATGGAAAATTATCCTGTCCTTTTATAGCTTGTGTATGAGTATGTTTTTTTAATCAATTAGAAAGGCATGATCCAAACATGATTTCAGTATAAAATTATCCTCTGTGGAAAGATAGGATGTTTGCAAATCCCCCCCCATTACATAATTTAGAAGATCATAAAAGCCAGTTTTATTTCACAAAGTCTTCAACCCACTCAAATGTCATTAGAATCGGTCTTAATGGATTGTTGATGTTGTTGCTATTGTTGTTGTTATTCTTGCCTGATGTCTTTAACTCACCCAGATTTGTTTGATTTGGGTTCATAGCAAAATAAAATAAAAACGAATAAACTGAACGGGGAATATTATCTCAGCAAAAGTAATAGAAATAAATACATATATAAATGTCTTCTCATTCTATCAGCCTGTCTTCCTAAGCCATATATTGTCTAATGAGTTGCAAAATCTAAACTAACTTTATTCTGTTTTTGTTCAGATACGGCCCCTTTCTCTGTGTAATCCCCGTTGTCGTTTAGGGTATACTAAGTCTAAGAAGGAAGGGGAACAATTCTGCTGCTATAATTGCATTCCCTGTTCAGATGGGAAGATTTCAGACAAGGAAGGTAATAAATAGCTATACATAGAGGAAGGCTTGTGACCAAATTTGGCCACATGCAGTATTTCTGTTCATCCAAAACATACATAGCATGCCAACAATGCTTGCTCTGAATTCCTAAG
>QLTV01001801.1:132008-144459 GCA_003457575.1 Thermophis baileyi | reverse complement strand
CGGAGAGAGAGAGAGAGGGAGAGAGAGAGAGAGAGAGAGAGAGACAGACAGAGAGACAGAAAGAGAGAGAGAGATGACAGTATAATCTCTACCTTGGTGGAAAGATTCTTTCAAATCTCTGAGTTTCTAATTTAGATCATTATTGACATTTGCAAATAAAATTGTGACATTTTGTTAATCTCATCTTCTTTAGCCTCTTTTTTTTAATGCAAAATTTGATTACTCCTTCTATTTCTGGGAAGCTGCTCATCATTTCAAAAGACAAAGAGAGAGTAGCAGCATGTACCTTTGCTCTTTTAACAATAAATAATTAGGATGTCTTGGATTACAAACTGTGATATTAGCTGGCTCCCTCACAGAGCAAGCAGAGCATTTATACTTATGCAGGAACTGCCATGAGACAATTTATCCCAATTTTCATTATATCCATATATCCTACCCAATTGAAACACAACAACACAGTCACACACAGCCATCTATACAGATAAATGTAGATGCCCTTCACATGCATATTTTCCTCTTTAGTTTACAACTGAGAACTCCTTGTGAGTCCATCCAAAGCATGCAGCATGGACAATGTCTACAGAATTCAAAAGCTTAATATAATCAATTCTGAGAACAACTGAACTTTTGTATGGATCTCTATTCAGTCTCTCCAAATGCTCTACTGTGTTATAATATTGGTACTTGAAATGGTGTGTCTTCCTGATCATGCAAATACTTTGTAACCTGGTTTAAAAAAGGTAAAGGTAAAGGTTCCCCTCGCACATATGTGCTAGTCGTTTCCGGCTCTAGGGGGCAGTGCTCATCTCCGTTTCAAAGCCGAAGAGCCAGCGCTGTCCGAAGACGTCTCTGTGGTCATGTGGCCAGCATGACTAAACACCAAAGGCGCACGGAACGCTGTTACCTTCCCACCAAAGGTGGTCCCTATTTTTGTACTTGCATTTTTTACGTGCTTTTGAACTGCTAGGTTGGCAGAAGCTGGGACAAGTAATGGGAGCTCACCCTGTTACGTGGCACTAGGGATTCGAACTGCTGAACTGCCAACCTTTCAATCGACAAGCTCAGCATCTTAGCCACTGAGCCACCGCTTCCCTATTACCTGGTTTAGAAAGTGCTTAATGTTCTTCTTCTTCTTCTTCTTCTTTTTTTTTGTAAAAGCTTTTTGTTTCTCATCTCCTTTGTTTTAAAAACTAGGTACATTTTTTCTGTCCTACTTTTTCTGTCCTACTAAAGGAACAACACAAAAGTTGAATTCAAATCCCGGGAACATGTTCACATATTTTCAAAGTCTTCAGAGAAACACTGCCACCGATTAATAATGACAATGACGATATTTTCCCCATGCAATTCCAAAATTAAGTATGTTGACTTCCCAGTTCCTTGGGGGATGATTAGATCTATTGGAAAAATAACAAGCCAATATTAAAATGTGTTTACTCGTCATTGAAAGCTAGAGATGAAATCTATAACTCTTCCTCAGTTGAATGACAGATAATTTGCAGACAACTGTCATGACTTCAGTTCTCACAATTAGCAACCACTCAGGTTGAACAGTGCTATACAGAGACTAGTCAGAAGAGTTGCGTGGAAGATGATAGCCCTGATATTGTTGGTGTTAGTGCTACTTCCATTGGCGGTGTGCAAGATTCCTAACTTTAGATGCAATGTTAGTGAGCCTCTTCCTATTCATCATAAGTATTATAAGTCTGGAGATCTCATAATGGCTTTCATTATTTCTCACAGTTACCGGTTTTCAAACCCTACTTCCTATGAAAAACGTCCTTCGTCTGCACTCTTTGGTGACTTTGTGTAAGGCATTTGATTTTCTTAATCGTGCTGCATGCATTTTCCAATGATATTCTACATCTGTTGCTGTGTGTTGTGGAGAGAGGGTGCAGGTTTGATGCAGATTTGTTTAGTTGTTCAGTAGAGATTTTTCTTTTCTTTTCTAAGAATGGAAGCACACTCCATTGTCATTTGGGGCCATATTTCTGCCTTATACACTAAGCATTTAAAGTTATGAATATTTCTTTCCAACATCATAATTATTTGCTTATGATTTCCATTCTGGGACACTTTGAAGGGAAGCAATTAGGAATTTATTATTCTGGGATGGATCTACAAATTATTATTACCATACTACTGGATAATACACATCTTTGAATTTTTTAAGAGAATATTTTAGCAAGAGCAGAAAGAAGCATGTACACACATTCTAATATAATTTACATGTTAATGTTGTAAATTGAATTAAGGATTTATTTGTGAGACTAATTCTCTCCTCACCCTAATCTTTGTCTGCTCCATGTAAATGGTCTAAACGTCTACTACAGTGGTTGAAGAATTGAGATAATACCTGAAGAGACAGTTTTAAACTTCTCTATTGCCTGTAATGTTAATTTATTAATAATTAATGTTAATTTGGATGTGCTGCACAACTTGAAGAATGAGAGAGGAATAAGTAGCAAAGAAAAGTTCAAGGTAGCATCTTAAATACGATATTCTCAGTCTTAATCTGGGTGACTTTCATTTATTTGAGGATAATAAAGGGAGAAAATGAGCCACCCACTATGGATTCTGTAGGTGTTATTCTTTTCCTCCCTAAAAAGAAGACAGACAATAAGGGAACCAAAAATTCACAGAGAGTTTCCTAGAAGAAACCATAGTAGTTTTGTAACCTTCCACAAAATTATGGTCATGGATATTAAGAGCCCAAACATTGCAGTCATATTTGAACTCACTTAGCACTTCAACACAATAATGTGTTCCTTTGCCAAAGCTCTGCATTTTTATCTTTTTTTTTAACCACAGTCCCAAAAAATGTTGATGATTGAAAATGTTGATGATTGAAAATAGGACTTAGGATGATAGCAATAGCAATAGCACTTAGACTTATATACCGCTTTACAGTGCTTTACAGCCCTCTCTAAGCGGTTCACAGAGTCAGCATATTGCCCCCAACAATCTGGGTCCTCATTTTACCCACCTCGGAAGGATGGAAGGCTGAGTCAACCTTGAGCCGGTGAGATTTGAACCGCCGAACTGCAGCTAGCAGTCAGCTGAAGTAGCCTGCAGTACTGCACTCTAACCACTGTGCCACCTTGGCTCTGCCTATTTTCAGTGTTCAGCAAATCACTTTGAAATCTGAAATGTATGGAGGTCATCACAAGAAGAACATGAGTGCCACTGATTTATTAGCTCAATCAATGAGATTGTGTGACCATTTCAATTTTGAGCACCATACTGAAGAAGTTAGGTCTACCTCTATGGAAAACGTCCATTCCTAAAATCATTAACCTCTTTCAAATTTTTGAAGCTGCTATGAAGTCAAGCAAAACGGTCTTCCAAAAAGGATTGAAGAAAGTCCTACTGAAGTCCCCAGAAGTACTTGGACTTCAGGTTCAGTAGAAACCAGAGAAACAGCTTCAAAAATGAAAGTATATAATACTGTTCTGAGAAAGGCACCAAGAGATATTTGGAAAACAATTTCACGTGTTTTGTGTTTTAATGTGGTTGGAGCATATTAGCATTCTGAAGAAAAATCTTTAGAGAAGTCTCGAGGTTCTTCCAGGACAAGGACCAAGCACTTTAATTTCAAATAAGACATTTATTATCATTTTTAGCTATTCATTTCTCTTGTTGTAGAGTCATGAAACAGAACTACCAACATATCTTGACTTTGGAATTTGCTTTAAAGGAGATCAATGACAACACCCAGCTCTTACCTAACATCACTCTGGGCTTCCATATCTACAATAATGATTTCAGTGCCAGTGTTATTTATCTTGCTTCCATGGAACTTCTGTCCACAATAGACAAATTCTTTCCAAATTACAAATGTGATGCCCAAAATAATCTGGTAGCAGTCATTGGGGGACCTAACTCTGATGTCTGTCTCAACATGGCAACAATTCTCTGCATGTACAAGATCCCACAGGTAGGCAATGTGAATATACCTTAAGTATTTAAAAAGGGAGAACATCTTCTCTAAAATTTGAGGCATTTTTTCTGACCAAGTTATGAGTGAACAAAATAGAGACAAATCCAAAGACTTAATTTAAATAGAAACTCTTCATTCTGGGAAAGAATGTATGGATTCCATTTTGAGTTGTTCTGTTTATTTCTTCATTGAGGTAGATCATGTCATGTGAAGAGGAAGTAGACATGATTTGATAGCCATATTCATGTAAATAAATTCAGGCAACCTGTTTAGGAGGAGAAGAGACACTTGCCCTACACAAGAAAATGGTAAAAATTGATGCATTAGGAGTTTTTCGTGATTTGAAACCCAGATCCAAGAAAATTGAATTGTGAACAATAATACAAGAATGAAAAACAGAACCAAAGAATGTATTCATCAGGAACATGCATGGACAAACATCCATACTTGTTTTTTGTTTTGGAAAATATCTTTTTCCGGTGTTCTCTTTTTATTTAGCTCACGTATGGCTCTGCTCTATTGATGGAGAAGCAAACCGAAGGAGTTTTTTTTCAGCAGATGTTCCCAAGTGTGGCACTCCAGTATGAGGGTATTCTGAGGTTATTGCTATATTTCAGCTGGAGATGGGTTGGAGTGGTTTATCTGAATGATGTTAATGGAGAGAGATTCGTACAGGAAGTGCTCCCTATGTTCTCCAAAAGCGGCATCTGCTTTGACATCATACAAAGATTCCCACAGCTAACTTTTTCTGTATTCGCTGATCAAATGGTGAAGGAGGGCTTTGAAACATTCCTGGGTATCATGAAAAGCTCTGCCAATGTATTGATTGTGCACGGTGAAATCCAGACCATCATTATTTTGAGAATGGTACTTCACTTCTCAGAATTTGAGAACATACCAATGGTAACTAAGGTCTGGATTATGACAGCTCAAATGGATTTCACCTCAATTCCCTTCCAAAACGACTGGAATTTAGATTTCATCCATGGTGCGGTATCGCTTGCAATGCACAAAAAGGAATTGTCAGGCTTCCAGAAATTTGTTCAGGACCAACATCCTAAAGGGAAAAGAGAAGATGGTTTCATCAAAGCTTTTTGGGAACAGGCTTTTAACTGTGTGTTTCCTGTTTCTCTGGCAGACCAAGAAGGGAGCACAATCTGCACTGGGGAAGAAAAATTAGACGCTCTTCCTGCATCTGTTTTTGAAACAAGCCTGACCGCTCACAGCTACAGCATCTACAATGCTGTCCACGCTGTGGCTCATGCTCTACATGTTATGCACTCAAACAAATCCAGGTTCGGATCAAGAAGAAAGGGAGGGAGATGGAAGCGTCTGAATAAGCCATTGTGGCAGGTAATGGTCTTCCAAGCTGAGATACTGTATGCATACGTGTTCAGCACATTTGTGCACAGTACAGAGTGGATATCTAGGTTAGTGGTTTTCAACCTATGGTCTGTGGTCCTGGGGGGGGGCACGATGTCATCACATGAGGCCTGCAAAGGCTTGAAGAAGTGTTATGATTTAAACCTTCAGTTAAGTCTTGGAAGTCCGTGACCACGGTCCACCATGGCCACAAAAGATATTTAAAGGGTGTCAGTCATGAAGAAATAGCAATAGCAGTAGCACTTAGACTTAACTGAGTATATACCACTTTACAGTGCTTTACAGCCCTCTCTAAGCATTTTACAGAGCCAGAATATTTCCCCCAACAATTTGGGTCCTCATTTTACCCACTTCGGAAGGATGGAAGGCTGAGTCAACCTTGAGCCTGGTGAGATTTGAACTGCCAAATTGCAGGCAGCCGGCAGTCAGCAGAAGTAGCCTGCGGTACTGCACTCTAACCACTGCACCAACCTGGCTCTAAAAGAAAAGTCGAGAACCACCAATCTAGGTCATTTACTGTCTTTTTTTTTTTTACATACATTAGCATTTCTTTAATGCCATAAATATTTTCTGATTCCAGTTGCACCATTACCTGAGAAGTATTTCATTTAACAACTCTGCTGGGGAACAGGTTTCTTTTGATGAAAATGGTTCATTAATTGCAGGATTTGACATTGTAAATTGGGTCACTTTCCCAAACCAATCCTTTCGGAAAGTAAGAGTTGGCAAAGTAGAACCGTCAGCTTTCTCTTTAAAAATGTTAAACATTTACGGAGATGATATTGAATGGCCACGTAGATTCAACCAGGTAAGGACTTAATTCATATTGTAATACTGTAAATCATTTTCTGATGTTAAAAAAAAAAAAACCCAGTTCAGGCCATATAGCCCCTGAAATAATTTACCTATCATTGGATAATTCTTTGAATTTGTCTCAATTTATCTCTCTTATTCCCTCTAGATATTTCAAGATTCTTCTTTCACTCATTTTACCTTCCCAATGTAGCAATAGCACTTATATACTACTTCACAGTGTTTAACAGCCCTCTCTAAGCGGTTTACAGAGCCTGTTGCCCCCAACAATCTGGGTCTTCATTTTACTGACCTCAGAAGGATGGAAGACTTTGTAAAGACTTTATTGTTTGATTTGGGGTCTAAAACATCTCTAGGGCCACATTCCTACTTGTCTTATCTTAACCAAGTTCACACTACATTAGCTGGGGGTGCATTTAAGGAATACTTTATCAACACAATGGCAAAAATATGGGCAAATCACATTAGGGCAGCTACTACAAATAGTCCTCAACTTACACTTGGTTGCTTAATGACTATTAGAAGTTGGAAAAGACTTCAAAAAAGCTGTTTGCGATGCATCCTTGAAGTTACAACTGCTGCATTGACCATTAGTCACATGTTTGCATTTCAGGAGCTTGGTAACCAGTTTGCAGAAGCCTGAAATCATGTGACCACAATTTGCAATCCCTCCCCCCATTTTCTGGCAAAAATGGTAAAAAACCGCTCCCATTGGATACAGGTAGTCCTTGACTTATAAGCTGTGGTGAGCTGTGGTGGCACAGTGGTTAAAATGCAGTACTGCAGGCTACTTCTGCTGACTGCCAGCTGCCTGCAATTTGGCAGATCGAATCTCACCAGGCTCAAGGTTGACTCAGCCTTCCATCCTTCGGAGGTGGGTAAAATGAGGACCCAGATTGTTGGGGGCAATATACTGACTCTGTAAAACTGCTTAGAGAGGGCTATAAAAGCACTGTGGTAAAGGTAAAGGTAAAGGTTCCACTCGCACATACATGCTAGTCATTCCCGACTCTAGGGGGTGGTGCTCATCTCCGTTTCTAAGCCAAAGATTTCTAAGCCACTGTCTGATGACAATTCCGTGGTCATGTGGCCGGCATGACTAAATGCCGAAGGCACACGGAACGCTGTTACCTTGCCACCAAGGTGGTTCCTATTTTTCTACTTGCATTTTTACATGCTTTCGAACTGCTAGGTTGGCAGAAGCTGGGGCAAGTAATGGCAGCTCACTCCGTTACGTGGCGCTAGGGAGTCAAACTGCCTATCTGCTGACCTTTCTGATCGACAAGCTCAGCATCTTATCCACTGAGCCACCGCGTCTGTGGAAGCACTGTGGAGTGGTATACTGTATAAGTCTAAGTGCTATTGCTATTGCTACAACAGTTTGCTTAGTGACCATTTGAAGTTACAACAGCACTGAAAAAAGTGACCTATGACCCTTTTTTACACTTGTAACCATTGCAGTATCTCCATAGTCATGTGATCTACATTCGGATGCTAAACAACTGGTTCATATTTATGATGGTTGCAGTGTCTCGGGGTCACATGATCCCTTTTTGCAACCTTCTGAAAAACAAAGTCAATGTGGAAGCCAGATCCACTTAACAACTGTATTACCAATTTAACAACTGCAGTGATTCACTTAACAAATGTGGCAAGAAAAGTCATAAAATGGGGCAAAAACTCATTTAACAAATTTTTCACTTAGCAACATAAATTCTGGGCTCAACTGTGATCATAAGTCAAGGACTACCTATATGCCATGTTCATTAACAACCACATGACTCGTTTAACCATCACATGATTCACTTAACAATCATGGTGAATTTCTTTATGATCCTTATAAAAATGGTAATGACATCAAGTCTCCTTACATGGTGACCTGCTTAATGACCACAAAGACTTACAACCAAAAGTCTGGATTCAATTGTGGCCATAAATCATGGGCTACCTGTAGCTTGTTTTCTCTACCTATCATATAGGGAGGAAATAGATCTAATAACTATTAAAAATATAATATGAAACAATCAAGCAGAAGTAACTTGAGATGGTGAGCATAGTTGTCACAGATAACATCATATTTGTGTTGTTGTTGTTAGTTGTGAAGTCGTGTCCGACCCATCGTGACCCCATGGACAACATTCCTCCAGGCCTGCCTGTCCTCCACCATCCCCCGGAGTCCATTTAAGCTCACACCGACTGCTTCAGTGACTCCATCCAGCCACCTCATTCTCTGTTATCCCCTTCTTCTTTTGCCCTCAATATTTCCCAGCATTAGGCTCTTCTCCAGTGAGTCCTTTCTTCTCATTAGGTGGCCAAAGTATTTGAGTTTCATCTTCAGCATCTGGCCTTCTAAAGAGCAGTCAGGGTTGACTGTCATATTTGTAAAACAGTGTAATTACTATATATCTGTCCCCAAATGCTCTTGAAAAATGGTATTATTGTGCTTTTTCTTAGCTCATTTCATAATTATAAATTACTTACCCTTTTCATTCTTGAACAGACATGGCCCCTTTCTCTCTGTAATGACAAATGTCATGGAGGCACCAGTAAGACAAAGATAGAAGGGAAGCCAAACTGTTGCTATAATTGCCTTCCATGCCCTGAAGGGAAAATTTCAAACCAGACAGGTAAGAGATATGATAAAGAGATGTTGGTTGTGACCTTCAATCCCACAGAATCATTCAAAATGTAGGGGTAATTTTCTTTCCCAAAGTCTATTGAAGTTGTGCATACTCTAGAAAATTTCAATAGAAATCTATCTACATTTCTAAATCATTCTAGATTTTTTTTTTTTGGCTAATGCTTTCTTTTCCAGATATGGATGACTGTGTCCAGTGTCCAGAGGATAAATATCCAAACGATGACCAAGATGCATGCCTTCCAAAAGATATAAGCTTCTTGTCTTATGAAGAATCTTTAGGGATCAGCTTGGCCATATTTGCTGTCTCCTTCTCTTTTGTTACAGCTGTGGTACTTAAAATCTTCCTCAAGCACCAGGATACTCCCATCGTGAAGGCCAATAACCGGAACCTTACCTATACTCTCCTCATGTCTCTCTTGCTCTGCTTCCTTTGTACCTTGCTATTCATTGGACGGCCTGAGAAGATACCATGCCTCTTCCGCCAAACAGCTTTTGGCATCATCTTTACAGTGGCGGTTTCTTGTGTATTAGCCAAAACCATCATTGTGGTTCTGTCCTTCATGGCCACCAAGCCAGGATCCCAAATGAGAAAATGGGTGGGGAAAAGACTAGCAACCTACATTGTTCTTTCTGGTTCTTTTATTCAAGTCTGTATTTGTACTGTGTGGTTGGCAATCTCACCTCCATTCCCAGATTTGGATACTCACTCAATAACTGAAAAAATTGTTCTGGAATGTAATGAAGGTTCTGCAATCATGTTTTATTGTGTATTGGCTTTTATGGGTATCTTGGCTGTTATCTGTTTTACTCTTGCTTTCCTGGCCAGAAAGTTGCCTGACAGTTTTAATGAAGCCAAGTTTATCACTTTCAGCATGTTGTTATTTTGTGCTGTTTGGTTGTCCTTTGTTCCAACCTACTTATGCACCAAGGGGAAATACATGGTAGCTGTAGAGATCTTCTCCATCTTGGCCTCTGGTGCTGGTTTATTGATTTGTATCTTTTCTCCCAAATGCTATATAATTGTTTTAAGGCCTGAGTTAAATAGCAGGGAACATCTGATGAGACGAAAAAATTAAAAAAAAAATTACTTGTCTACATGAAAGAGGCTATAATTTTATTTTATTTTTAAGAAACTGGGCTTAGTCACAATAACATGTTCCATCTGCACAAACACTATCTGATTAGAATTAATCATAGATGGATTGGAAGAACCATTTTTATAACTTCTTCACTGGGATGTAAACTTCATAGAAATCTTGTAATAAAACACGATTGTAAAAATATTTGCAGATGTTCCTATTCTTTCAGCTCCAAATAAAAAATGTAATGTAATGAGTATTTCATGGGAAATGAGTTTTGTTTTTCCAGTTCTAGTAATATATTGCAAATTGTTAGGTGTATAGTGCTTTAAAGTGAGGATGGAAGGCCAATTTAGTGTAGTGGTTAAAAGCACTGGAAAAGAAACTGGGAGATTGTGAATTGTAGTCCTGCCGTAAGTAGAAGGCTCACTGGGTGACTTTAGGAAAGTCACTCCTTCTCAACCAAGGGAAGGAGACAAAAGAAAGCCACTTCAAAAAAAACTTTGCCTACACATTTTTATTGACTTGTCCATATCAACAGCTGCTGATGCCAAAATATAACTATACTAAAGAAATTCTGTGATGTGGACTTAGAGACATTAATTATCAATTGCAAACCATTTTATTCTGCATGAGAGTTTTCCTCATTTCTCCTAATTGCTGTGCATGTTTCTCCACAAGCTTGTGTAAACAATGCATTACAAACTCTAGTTGACCAGATTATGTGGGCTGAAGTTAAATACCCAGATTCACTCCTCGTTGTGTTAGGAGATTTCAACAGTACTAACTTAAACAACGAGCTACCAAAATATTTTCAGTACATCAACTGTCTCACTAGAGGCAATAATACTTTAGACCAGGAGTGTCAAACTTGTGGCATCACATTGCCATCACGTGACATATTATGACTTTTTCCCCCTTCGCTAAACTGGGGGTGGGCATGGTCAGCATGTAATGCATCTGTCCCATGGACCGCGAGTTCGACACTCCTGCTTTAGACCATGGCTAAAGAACATTAAAAGATGCTTATCAGTCTTTACCACGAGCAGCTGTGGGATACTTTGATCATTGCATGATTCACCTTGTACTTGCTTATAGACAAAGACTTAAAACCATAAAACCAACAATTAAATCAGTGAAGTCTTGGACTGAGGAGGCAAACCTAAAGCTACAGACTTGCATTGACTGCACTGATTGGAATGTTTTTGAAGATACCTCTGCAGACCTGGATGAACTCACAGATACTGTAATATCATATGTCAGTTTTTGTGAAGACCTATGTGTGCCAACCAGAAACCTGAGAATATACAGTAACAACAAACCTTGGTTCACAGATAAACTTAAGCAGCTATGTCATGCCAAAGAGGAAGCCTACAGAAAAGGCGATAGAATGCTGTACAATCAAGCCATAAAGATATTAACAAGGGAGAGCCGAGGTGGCGCAGTGGTTAGAGTGCAGCACTGCAGGCTACTTCAGCTGACTGCTAGCTGACAGCCAGCAGTTCAATACTGACTGGCTGAAGATTGACTCAGCCTTCCGTCCTTCCGAGGTGGGTAAAATGAGGACCCAGATTGTTGGGGGCAATATGCTAACTCTGTAAACTGCTTAGAGAGGTCTGTAAAGCACTATGAAGCGGTATATAAGTCTAACTGCTATTGCTATCAGAGCAGCAAAAAGAATCTACTCTGAAAAGCTAAAGAATCAGTTCTCAACAAATGAACTGGCAAACATGTGGAGAACTCTTAAAAATATCACCGGTTACAGCAAACCTCCTTTCCATGCTGAAGGAAATCGACAACTGGCAGATGATCTGAATGTGCTTTACTGTAGGTTTGAGAGGAAACTACTGCCACCTGTTATGTTCCAACTGTTTAAACTGTGTTACATGGTTCCAACCAGGTCCAGCGTTTGAGCGGGAAAAAGCTCAAACGCTATTGGCTGGTCTGTCTGACAGCTCCCTATAAAAGGGCAAGCTGTCAGACTGCTCTTTGCTGGTTGCTGATACAAGAGCTGAAATAAAGAGCTGTTTTGGAAGTCTGTCTCCTGTCATCTCTACCCACTATCCAACAGTGGCGACGAAGGCTTGGGTTCAGGAGAACCGTGACTGCTTCTTCAGCGATTCCAACCAGCCAGGCAGCTGCCTTTCTGCCTACTCTCTTCCGCGATGTCCAACTTCTACCCACCGGCGCCTTTCGACCCGACCCTGGAGAAGTGGGACTCCTATATGCGGCGCTTCGAGTGCTTCCTTGAGGCAAACGACATGCTGGGTCTGACCGACAACCGTAAAAGAGCTGTTTTTCTCAGTCACTGTGGCCCCGAGGTGTTTGACACCGCGGAGTCTTTGTCAGACCCAACACCGGTCCAGACCGTTCCGTGGCAAGTGCTTCAAGCCACGCTGAAGACGCACTACGCGCCCACCCCGTCCAAGGTCGTCCGGCGATACGAATTTCGGCAGCGAATGCAGCAAGAGGGCGAATCAATAAATCAGTATATCGCCGCCCTCCATAAGGCATCCGGCCATTGCGAGTTCCGCGACCTGGACGACCCAGAGAGCAGCGACGATGACAGCGTCTGCCGCACCGATCGCCGAT
>QLTV01001801.1:103555-114477 GCA_003457575.1 Thermophis baileyi | reverse complement strand
ACGCAAAGACAGACAGACAGACAGACACACACACACACACACACACAAACTCACCCCGAGGGGTGCTAGGGGTGTCTTACCCCCACAGTATTTGTTTCCAGAGGGTAAGTCATCTGTGTACCAGGTTTGGTTGAAATTGCTCAAGCCGTTGCAGAGTTATGCTGGAACATACATACATACATCCTTTTATATATATATAGAAGAAAGATAGATGAAAGAAGAAAGATGAAAGAAGATATACATATCAATGCATGAACAGTGTGACACCTGGGTGTCATACAATCTAATACAAATAGAACTAGTAAAATTAGTCATAGTTATTACATTCAACCAACTTATATATTTCTAATAATAATACATATTTACATTATAGTCTATCATTATTTAATTATTCCATGTTTTAATATATTGCTCTAATACCACTCACCATATTATTTAATCATAAATAATAATACCACCATTCCTTTTCTAAGCTTCCCTCTTGTTGTTGCTTTTATTTTATTATGTAAAAAGTATACACTAATATTCCCCCTTTCTCTTATTTCTATCTCTATTCTAACTTTTAATCATGTCACCCTTTTATTAAAAGATGTTTTCTTTCTATCCTACCTAACTTCTAATCATGCCACCATTCTAAAAATGAAGGGAAAGAAAGAGAAGCAGAAAAGCAAATCAGAATAACAAAAAAGAGAAATTATTTCCTTTCTATCCATCATCTCTTGTCCGCTTCATTATTTTGGTTGCTATGCTTTTTTTGACTTGCCTCCGATGTTCCTCTCTTGGATCTCTATCTCTGTCTGCATCTACTTCTTGGCTATTCAATCTAAGTATTTCTCCCATCTCTATCCTCTTCCACTGCCTAGCTTCCAAAATATCTGCCTAGACCCCTATCTCCCTTTCAAAAGTATCTTCCTGTATCTCCAATTCTCTTTTCAACTCTCTTGAAATATTTACCCCCTGATTTAATTCATCCATCACTGTTATTTTTATTATTATCTCCTCCTTGTCTTCTTCTTTTGTTCGCTGGTTCTTTGGTTCAATCTTTTCCTCCATTTCTTCTGTTAGCTCCTCCCTTTTCTGGGAGTCTTGATCTTTACTCATCATCCCTTGTATAGTATTTTCTAGTTTTTCCATAATCTCCTTACATCCTTTCTCTATGATGTCCTTTGTGCTTTGGAAAATCAATACCATCTCCTTCAAAGTTCCACTCATTTCTTCCTTATGAAGCATCTTATTTTGTTTTTAAAAATCCTACTTTTGTCCAGTAGTCCAAGAACCATTTATTCAGACCTAAAGTATTCCTTCAAGAAGTAAAAACATCACAGTTCTTTGTATCCCATAGGTAATCAATCAGTTCCATTTAAATAGTCCCAGAAGTTATCAAAAGTCTCTTTATGTCCCCTTTACAGCTTCAATCTTCAGGGGTCATTTTAATTAAATAACTTCCTTGTTCTCATATTTAAGTCTCCAGTAGTCATGGAGTAGTTACATATAATCCAATAAATATTTTCACAATCCTTCATATAAGTATTCCCAGACTTGTATATTTTCCTTTCGTCAGCAGGTGGCGCTCTTAACTTAAACTTCAGTGTTGCCACTAATCAATCTAATTTTAGTCTTTCAATTGTAATTTTAATTGTAGTTCAATTATAAAAGCAGGTTAAGTTTTTTTAAATAGATAATTCCAGCATTTTAAAATGCCTTCCCGTTACCACGTCTTCCCAGTTTAAAAGTCCAATTTTCTGTATTTTAAAGATTTATTGTTTTTCTCTCTTTGCGTCTTTTCCTTTCGGTCTGGTATTTTTCTTAGAATGCTTAATTGCCACTTTAACAAATAGTTCTGAGCGAATAGTTCTATATTAGTCCTTGGAGTTAAGTTTTAAGTGAAAAGGAATCCTCTCCCCCAGTTCCAGTCACTGTTCACCTACTTCGCTCCAGCACCAGTCTTAGTTGTTCCTCAGTTGTCCCAGCTTCGTGACAGCCATCTTTAGGCTGCCTCTTCTCCTCACCATGGCTGAGAGGGAAAAAGAACCCAGGGTCAGACAGGAGAGCTGCGACTCTCCGCGACCTCACAGGTGCCCCTCTTTGCTTCACAACCCCTACAGGGTAGCTTTGGCTCTTTTTGGAGCCTACTGACAGAGAGAACTCGGCACGGGAGCATGGAGACTCCATGTGTCTGATCCCGCCGCAACATCAACCGGAAGTCTCTCCTCCTCTTACTGTTAATATCTTATTCTGACCTAAACATTTTTACACACAAATGTATTGGACTAAAAAAAACAAACCACAAAACCTTCTATTAAGAAATGCAAATTTAATTTAATTTAATTTAATTTAATTTTATTTAATTTAATTTAATTTAATTTAATTTAATTTAATTTAATTTAATTTAATTTAATTTAATTTAATTTAATTTAATTTAATTTTTGGTTTATTATTTGTTTGTTTATTTATTTAACTTACGTGCCAGGCATATCACCTCAAGGTGATCTAGATAGGTTCTAATCAATAGAAACAATATGAAACTTTAAAAAAATACATAGTAAAATTGCTTTGAAATTGACAAAAATGAAGGAAGAGATTCATATGCACAAAGGGAGAAGGTGGGGTCTTAACTTAGTCTATTAACCATCTCCAGAATGAGATGTCTCCGTACAATTTCCAGGTTCTACATTTTCTACAAATCAGACAGATTCAGCTGGAATGTCCCATTGATTCTTGGAAATTTCATTTCCACTGGTATACTGGTATACAATACAAAATAAAAGGCTTTCATAGCAATATTTGACAACAATGTGAACTTCAGTATGAAACCTAGGCCAAGAACAACTAGTTTCATTGAAGTTCAATCATAACAGTTACTCACATTGTTTATGTTAATAATGGTACCATCATCTACAAAAAGAATTCCAAGCTTTCTGGTATATTTTGACTTAAATATAAACATTTCATTTTCCAGATATGAATGATTGCTTCCAGTGTCCAGAAGATCAGTATCCAAATAATGACCAGGATTTATGCATGCCAAAGCATGTAACTTACCTAGCCTTCAAAGAACCGTTGGGGACCAGCTTAGCCACATCAGCTCTTGTGCTTTCTTTTATCACAGTACTGGTGCTAGGAATCTTCTTGAAGTACCACAACACTCCCATCATCAAAGCCAACAACCGCAGCCTCTCCTACACCCTCCTCATTTCCCTCCTCCTCTCCTTCCTTTGTTCTCTGCTTTTCATCGGTCAACCCATGAAGATGACATGTCTCCTTCGACAGACTGCTTTTGGAATCATCTTCTCGGTGGCTGTTTCTTGCATGTTGGCCAAAACCATCATTGTGGTTCTTGCTTTCATGGCCACCAAACCAGGATCAAAGATGAGGACATGGGTTGGGAATAGGCTGGCCCTTTCCATTGTTCTCTCCTGCTCCTTTATTCAATTTCTTCTTTGTACTGTGTGGTTAGCAACCTCACCCCCTTTCCCAGACATGGATAAGCACTCCTTCATTTCTGAAATCATTGTGGAATGCAATGAAGGGTCGGTTGTCATGTTTTATAGTGTTTTGTCTTTTATGGGTTTCCTGGCTATAGTCAGTTTTATTGCAGCTTTCTTAGCTAGGAAGTTACCAGACACATTCCAGGAAACCAAATCAATTACTTTCAGCATGCTGGTGTTTTGCAGTGTCTGGTTGTCCTTTGTGCCTGCGTACATTAGCACCAAAGGAAAATACACAACAGCTGTGGAGATCTTTGCCATCTTGGCCTCTAGTGCTGGGCTCCTGTCTTTTATCTTTTTCCCCAAATGTTACATCATTATATTTAGACCAGATCTTAATAAAAGGGAGCAATTAACAAAAAGAGTGAATTAAACTATATTGTCAACATTTTTTTCTCTCCACTGGTGGAAATACTATGGCACCCAGCATTTAAATTCTACCTGACATCATAACACTAGATAAATGGGAGAATGTATGGACTAATTGGTAAAAATTTACTCTGAATTATAGTTTGAAAGAACATTTTTATAAAATGATGTATCCTTGGTATTTGACTCAAGATAGATTAGCAAAAATGTATAGAGGGACTTCTAACAAGTGTTGGAAATGTAAGAGACAATGGACTAGATAGTTTTATGAGAGACTGGAAGTCATTTGTGGACTTCTACAAGTTAAATAGAGTTAAATACAAGTTAAATAACAGATGTTTAACAGAAAGTTTTGAAGATTAGTGTAATGTTTTAGCTAACCTGTTCACCATATATACATAAAAGAGGTGAAATGCTCCCGGTTCGGCCCGGTCCAGGCGTACTGGTAACGCAGCCTGCCGGTGGTTCAGAGAACCAGTAGCGACGGCAGCATGAGGCTCCGACCACCTGCCCAGACACCGCCATTTTGTTTTATTTACCCTCTGCGCATGCACAAAGCGTTCTGCGCATGCACAGAGGGTGAAAAAGCCTGTGCGCGAGTAGAGCACGGGCGAAAAAGCACGCACGCACGGAGCGAGCGCTTCCGATATCACCGCTGATACATACATATATGAGAAAGAGAGGGGGGAGGGAGGGAGGGAGATAGAAAAAAAAAAAAGCCGCACCCCCCCCACCCCCCCAAGAAATAACTAGAAAAAGGGGGGGGGGGGGGGGGGGGGGGGGGGGGGGGGGGAGGGAGGGATGGATGGAGAGAGAGTAATGTTGGGTCAATTTGATTATCAGATAGAGATCTCTTCATCTGGAATATTTGTTTATAAAATATAGTTTTCTTGTGAAATAAGGAAGAGAACGTTTATAACTATTTGTAGACCCATTATGTAAGGGGAGGAGTATTCATCAGGTGCTTTCATTTTATTTTCAGCATCTAGCTGGGTTGGATTTTTGATGTTCAATGTTAGATATTTGGGTCAGTATTATTTTTTTCTTTGTAGTTTTTGTTGTTGTTAGTGTTGGATACATGCTTTCCTGGGTTGTGTATGGTTGTTGTTGGGTTGTTGTTGTTGTTTTTTTGCTTTGTATTTTATTCTTGTTGATAAAACACAAAAAATATACAGTATGACACAAAAAATACAAAAAAAAATTCTACTTGACATATCAATGTCATCAAAGCATGCATTTCTCTACATCATCTTTGTTATTGTGGCAACATGAATTGTGTATGCTTTTTTTACTTTTTGTACTCTCTGAGATGGACTTTGAAGTCAAATACCCTCGTTCAGTTTATATTCTGTTTTGTTCTCATGGTATAATAGAAATGATGTTGTCTGTACGTCTTTCACTGGTCAAAGTTCAAAGTATGACTAGAAATCATCTCTCGGGGCCACTAGAGTTTTTGCTGTCGTTGGAAGAAATGTCCATCTGGGTTCAGTTCCAAGTGGGAAGAAAGACACTGTAAACATGGAGACTGCTTGGAAAGATGGTTTAATGGTGGACAGGACCACATGGTTTTGAGATCCTGGGCAAAAAAAAGCACATGGGTGAGAGAGAGAGAGAGAGAGAGAGAGAGAGATTTATATCCTCTCTTGGGCCCCGCCTTAGAGCTTCCTGTTCCTGTGTAAGAAATGTATTCTGATTGGTTGTCAGACTTCCATGGGGCCATGCAGGGGTAACTTTGTAAGTTGTCTTTTGAGTCCCATGCCTGGTTGAATCTTGCTGGGTGATGATGTAATGAAGGGACGTTGGGCAATTCCTATTATGGCTTAACGGCTTTGTCCTGGTTTGGATCTTGAGTGAGGGCTAATCCTATCATGTCCTGAGGGCCATGTCTTTTGTGTTGCAGATAAGCTGGCCCAGTATTTTGTCCTGTAGATAGGATGGCCCAGTCTTTCTGGGGCTGTTAACAAAGGTAG
Organism: Thermophis baileyi; assembly: GCA_003457575.1. Taxonomy (NCBI): domain Eukaryota; kingdom Metazoa; phylum Chordata; class Lepidosauria; order Squamata; family Dipsadidae; genus Thermophis; species Thermophis baileyi. The sequence goes on along the minus strand of QLTV01001801.1, from coordinate 108,650 downwards.
GGGCTGCTTTCCAAGAGCATGTATCTCCTTTTCTCATCCAGGGAGGTATAATATTCTGCCTTTTTAATGTTTCCTAGAATATTTCATTCTTCTAGGAGAGGGGTGGGTGCTAACTTCCTACATTGTAAAAGAAATTAGTTTTGCAAAAAAAAAGAACAAAACAGAAATGGCTCTGTAACTCTTGAGTCATTCATTATCTTCTCTATAATTATGAACTTCTTCAGCAAACTGGGGAATTCCCAGGGCCATTATTACTACTGACAGAGACTTTAACATCTCCTCTAGCCTTCAGAAATAGATGGACTATAGAGATAGAATAATATCCTAGCCCTTGCACTGAGACTTTAATCTGCAGTTACCTGGCTTTCAATCCGTCACTTTGCTCTGCAGATCAAGGGTGTGCTAACAATAATGTGGGATCCGGGGAAGTCTTTCTTTTCACAAAAGATTTTCTATGAAGCTGTAATTCTTGTTTTCCTCATATTCTTCTTCTTCCTTAAGAGTGTTGGCAAAGTTCCAGTAGCAAAATGCATGAGCACTGAGCCTGCATCAATTCCTCATAAATATTATCACGCTGGGGACCTCATTGTTGGCGGCGTAATTTCTCAGACCTTCATTATATCTGAAAAGATGTCATTCAGATATCATCCCAGCAAGGATGATGTAGAACACATGTGAGGGACTAGATATTTAAAACTTCCTCCTACATCTTCTTATTCTTTCTTTTTATTTTCTGCGCAAGACATTCTACAGTGTATGATTTTGGTCATATGTGAAAAACCAAGTATGTTTTAAATTATGTACTATAGCATCTGTTTATTTTTCTTCAGAAAAGTACCTCTTTCTGTTCAGTGTAGACTGATGGTGTTCTACTTACCTTCCCTACCGGTTCGGAAGTGTGCACTTCGCTCAATTGCTCGCGCACGTGCTTTTTCACCCTCTATGCATGTGCAGAACGCTTTGCGCATGCGCAGATGGTTAAAAACAAGAAAATGGTGATATCTGGGCAGGTGGGTGGAGCCTCGTGCTGCCACCGCTACCAGTTCTCCGAAACACCGGCACCCGCTGTTACCGGTATGCCTGGACCGGGCCGAACTGGTAGCATTTCACCCCTGGTGTTAGTACATCTTACAGTATAAATCATTTTAATGTTAGTTCAATAACAGACAAGAAATATTTATAATAAAATACATCATTCTTCTAGTGCTTGAACATAGGAAAGAAGAAAACTTTATTTTGGAACTAATTATACAGAGAATACTTAACTATTTTTTAAAATTTCATTGTAGATTATTGTCACAAAGCTACCAACACATCTTGGCTATGGTTTTTGCTGTAAATGAGATTAATAAAAATCCCCAGATCTTAACCAATATCACACTAGGCTTCAACATTTACAATAACTATTTTCTTCCAAGAGATACTTGTATTGCTGCTATGGAACTCCTGTCTACACCAAACAGATTCATCCCTAATTATAAGTGTCACATTCAGAATAATCCGATAGCAGTCATAGGTGGACCAAGTTCTATTGAATTTCTTGATATGGCTACCATTATGACAGCTTACAAGTTTGTGCAGGTAAGTCCTTTGCTTAACGTATATTGGGGATTGGGGTGGGTTGACGATATTTTAGTGTTCTAATATTTCATTGTGGGCAATACATTTCATTGAGTTTTCTTTTGGAGACAGTGTAAAAACAAATGTAGCTTGGATAATCTCAGATGAACTCTGGAAACAGCATCCAAACATAACAAGTATAGCTGTCAAAGAAGACATGGTATTGTGTGGCTTACCTCTGGACACAGAAGTGACACTGCAGTTCTAGTCTGGAGGTGCAGAGTCTACAGAATGGGGGGCAGCACAGGAAGTCATTGTTGTAATAACTGTAGGTGTTATTCTGTGTCCCACTCATGGTTTTCGATCCGTTTTTAGTGTCCACTTTTTTTTTTTCCAAAACCAGTGGAGGCTTTCCAGCACAGGTCTCACCGACAGATTCTGTCAGAGACCACAACTTCTACTTTCCTTAGCTGGACATCACATTGGTATAGCGTTCTTTTGCGACATCTTTGTAGCACTTGCATGGACAATCTTGAAGTCTTCCCAAACTCCCATACACTCTAGAACAACTGGAAAGGCATGTGGTGGTCATCCATTCAGATGCTGTGTCCCACCGACCTCATCTGGGCTCTGATTGTCAACATCCAGGTTCAGTATCCAACTAAAACTCCTGGACCATTTCATTTCTGAAAAGCTTACTGTATATTGAATATTTATTTATTTATTTATTTTATTTTATTTTATAAAATTTATATGCCGCCCAACTCCCGAAGGACTACATGGCTTAGTAATGTCGAGGTAAAACTATGAGATCCTCAGGTCCCAGTTCATAGTATTAAACAATGATTTTTCCCAGTCTGACCCCAGGCTTCCACGTAGACCAAGTAAACAAGTTCCCTTTGTTATGGGAACCATCTGCCTCAACTGCACACCTGCTAAGACGTCCTTGAAAAGTTTCCAGACTCTCACAAGCTTCAGTAGAGCTGTAGAAGTTTCGTTTCTCTAGTTAACTCATCTGTAACCAACACCTCCCCACCTTTCTCTAATGGCAAGTAGAAACGACGAGGCGCATAGCTGCCAAAGTTTCACTATTGACACTGATAATCAGGGGCTCAATGCTGCTGATCAACTTATTAAAAAATTAAATTAACTGATTAAATTAAAACGTTAATTAAATTAATTTCAGTTAATATTATGTGGCATATTAATAAGTAGTATTTAATACAGTTATATTAAAATACACCAAAGACCCACCATTTACTGTGCGACTGGTATTTTTCATCACCTTGTTTGTTTTAGGTTGCATATAGTTCTGTCCCAGAGAGCAGTAGCATCGCTCAAAGTCATTTCTTTTACTGGATGCTCCCAAAGGCCGATCATCAATATCATGGACTTCTCCAACTCTTTTTGCATTTTGGCTGGACCTGGATTGGGGTGTTGTACCTTAATATCGGCAACGTAGCTGAGAACTTGCTGAGGAATGTTATTCCCATGTTTTCCAGAAGTGGGATCTGTTTTGAATTTATAGAAAAAATACCGGGTGGATTTCTCAGTGAGGATGAGAAGACAATGCGTACATCATACAATATTTTAAGTGTTGTTCTGAAGAGTACAGCTAAAATAACGATGTTTCTGGGGGGATTTCAGAGTATGCTAAATTTAAGGGCTTTGCTCAGAATTTCAGAATATAATGATATACCATATAACCCCAAGGTTTGGTTTATGACAGCGGAGGTGGACTTCTCATCCGTTCCTTTCCAAAGATATTGGGATCTTAATTTCATTGATGGCTCTATAACACTTGCAATGCACTCAAAGCAAGTGTCGGCTTTCCAGAAATTTGTTCAGATGAGGAGCCCAGTTTTAGATAAGGAAGATGGATTTCTAATTCAGTTTTGGCAACAGATGTTTAACTGTTTCCTCCAAGCTTCCACCACAGACAAAGAGGATGACAATATCTGCACTGGGAAGGAGAAACTAGAGACTCTCCCTGTATCTGTGTTTGAAACCAGCATGACTGCCCACAGCTACAGTATCTACAATGCTGTCTATGCAATTGCACATGCTTTGCATGGCATGTATTCTTTCCAAGGCCAAGAAAAAACAATGACGAGAGAGAATTTCCTTAATCAACAGTCATGGAGGGTAAGGAGAACAATTAGGACATTCCACTAAGTATATTGAAGCAGTAACATAGGATATGTTATACAAGGAGCCGCGGTGGCGCAGTGGTTAGAGTGCAGTACTGCAGGCTACTTCTGCTGATCACCGGCTGCCAGCAGTTTGGCAGATCGAATCTCACCAGGCTCAAGGTTGACTCAGCTTTCCATCCTTCCAAGGTTGGTAAAATGAGGACCCAAATTGTTGGGGGCAATATGCTGATTCTGTAAACCGCTTAGAGAGGGCTGTAAAGCACTGTGAAGCGGTATATAAGTCTAAGTGCTATTGCTATTGCTGTATGTATCAGCCTTTTCATTTTTGAGCTGCTCAGGTATGTAGTGACCTCTAATAATTTTCACTATTTATGTCCAATGAATTTATGTATTAAATTATTATTAAAATGATAGCCCAATACTCTTTCCTATTAGATCTGAATTCCACAATCTGAAGTATTTTTTTTAGAAATGAGGTAATTTTAGATATTGAAGGTTACTCCCATAAATGACGTGGTCATTCTTCTAAGGAAGAAATCCAATATGCTTTCCCATAAGACATTTATAATATCATAGCAGCAATTAGCATATACAAAGCAAATTAGGTATACTTTAAAGGGATATATGGTTTAATAAAAATTTACAAAACTATTACAATTTACAATGGGAATTTAACTTTCAACATTTGTTTCTGCCTGTATAAATTACCTCTCAAAACTCTGTGTGTGTGTGTGTGTGTGTGTGTGTGTGTGTGTGTGTGTGTGTGTGTTGCTCATCACACTTTCAACTTTTTTTCTAGAAAATACTTTGTCTACTTTAACCATCAGGACTGTTCTACCATTTATAGAACACCTTATACCAATTTTCTCTATGTATAATATTCAACTCCAGGGACTTGTTCAGGTACTCACTAGGAGTCAATACTGACTCAAAGGTGCATGTGCACACACACATGCATGCACATATGTAGAGAATAGAATACAATAGAATAGAATAGAATAGAATTTTTATTGGCCAAGTGTGATTGGACACACAAGGAATTTGTCTTGGTGCATATGCTCTCAGTGTACATAAAAGAAAAGATAAGTTCGTCAAGAATCATAAGGTACAACACTCAATGATAGTCTGAGTACAAATAAGCAATCAAATCATAGTAGGAACCAGTCAATATAAATTGTAAGGATACAAGCAACAAAGTTACAGTCATACAGTCATTTGTGGGAGGAGATGGGTGATGGGAACAATGAGAAGATTAATAGTAGTGCAGATAGTGTAAATAGTTTGACAGTGTAGAGGGAATAATTTGTTTAGCAGAGTGATGGCGTACGAGAAAAAACTGTCCTTGTGTCTAGTTGTTCTGAGGTGCAGTGCCCTATAGCGTC
>QLTV01001801.1:89926-102007 GCA_003457575.1 Thermophis baileyi | reverse complement strand
CTGCAGAAAAAAAAAAGAGAGAGAGAGAGAGAGAGAGAGAGAGAGAGAGAGAGAGAGAGAGAGAGAGAGAGAGAGAGAGAGAGAGAAAGAGAGAGACAAAGAGAGAGAGAGAGAGACAGAGACAGAGAGAGACAGAAAGACAGAGACAGAGACAGAGACAGAGACAGAGAGAGACAGAGACAGAGACAGAGACAGAGACAGAGACAGAGACAGAGACAGAGACAGAGAGAAAACATTCACAATAAAAGTTATTCCCTTGAAATTCCAATTATTGCTACCATAATCAAATTCAATATACATTTTATCATATAGCATTTGACCTAACCAGATTCTGATTAATAGCGCAACAACTATTCTATTCTATTCTATTCTATTCTATTCTATTCTATTCTATTCTATTCTATTCTATTCTATTCTATTCTATTCTATTATCTTCTAAATTAGATGGAGCAAATAATCAAAATTGTGTGTCACAAGGCGTTATCATTCAGAAATCAAAGTCTTTCAATATTTTCTTCTTTCTCCTGTTCTTTTTGTGCTATTTTTCCTATTTTAAAACATTGAAACCAAGTAAGTACACTGGATTATTATGAAGTAGGAAACCAAAGACCTCTCATGTTTGTCTTATTAACAATAAAATCTTCCAATTTATTATCTTTCCATGGGATGTCTTGGTTTTTGTTTTTTGTTTTTTCATTTTTATTAGTTTATAGCAGTGGTTCTCAACCTTTCTAATGGCGTGACCCCCCCATGACCCCGCTTTTGATGTCTTTCACCATGGTAGCCTTCTGGACCAGCTTCAGTGGTTTGGATGGAGGCGTTGTTTTGCATTGGTTCTCCTCCTGCTTCTGTGACCCGGTCCATTGATATTTTGAGGGAAAGTCTAACTTTCAGTTGCTGAAGTAGAGAGTCCTTCGCATGTCTGATCACTCCTCTTTACATGAAACTGTTGGACACAGTTATGCTGTTCATCACATTTAAAGTACTAGAACAGTGGTTCTCAACCTTTCTAATGCCGTGACCCCCCCATGACCCCCGCCGCCGCCGTGACCCCACCACCACCACGACCCCCGCCCCCTCCCCGCGCGGGATGAGGTGACAAAGGGGGCGTGGCACCAGGGGTGAAATGCTCCCAGTTCGGGCTTGCTTGCGGGTCTCTGAACAGCTGATAGCAACGCAAGCGGGAGACTTTGCCTGGACGCCGCCATTTGGGTTCTTTTACCCTCTGCGCATGCGCAAAGCATTCTGCGCATGCGCAGAGGGTAAAAGAACCCAAATGGCAGCGTCCAGGTGGGTGGGCGAAGTCTCCCACGTCTGTAGCTACCGGCTATCCGGCGACCCGGTAGTACAAAAGCAAATCACCCTGTTTCCCCCAAAATAAGACATTCCCTGATAATAAGCCCAATCGGGCTTTTGAGTGCATGGCAATAAGGCCAAGCGCTTATTTCAGGGTTCAAAAAAAATATAAGACAGGGTCTTATTTTCAGGGAAACACAGTAGTAGGACACGGAGGGGAAGGAAAGGGGAAGAGACACCTATGGGATGTCTTGTTATCATCATAAAAGTCTTCTTAAAAATAGACATTCAATAACAAGGCAAGAAGTAGAAAGGGTAAACATCAGCTTATTTTTTCTGTGTTTGACCCAGATATTTCAGTAGATTGTTTATTATTGTGTTGGCTCTTATAAGTTTTCTATTTTTGATAAATAGTTAGACTTCCTTAATGATGCATTATGTCATCTTTATAAAATTGATTGTTTTCAATAGATGGCATTATTCTTTTCATAAGAAAAAAAATATTGTTTCACAGATGTATTGTTCTTTTCTGTAAGTGTAAATATTTCACAAGTCTTATTATTGAATTAGTGAATATTTTATTTGCTGAGTGATTTTAGCATTTCTTGAAAGAGAACTTTAACTACTGACTATCCTACAAATATATATGTTTTCACTTCTTTCACTACTGTTTAGCTCCACCACTTTCTGCAAAGTATATCTTTTAATAACAGTGCTGGAGAAAAAATTTCTTTTGACCAGAATGGTGAATTGCTGGCAGGATTTGACATCATAAACTGGATCACTTCCTCAAACCAGACCTTTCTCAGAAAGACAGTTGGAAAGATAGACCCATGGGCAATAACTGACAAATGTTTGATTATTTATGAACATGATGTGGTTTGGCCCAGCTGGCTTAATCAGGTAGAGTCCATGTTATTTTAACTCCTGTTGCACTTCTTTCCCCACTTTTTCCCCCACTGTCCCAAAAGTGTTATACAGCTCAAATTTCAATGTGAATGGCACAGATATTCAGACATGTGAATTGTTTTTTTTGCTTGTAACCCTTGTGCTCAGTGTAATTATGTGGAAAACAATGAGTCCTTCAGAAAGACAGGAATGGTTTGTCATCTGCTTCTTTATTAGTATACACACACACACACACACACACACACACACACACACACACACACACACACATATACATATACATCAGTGGTGGGTTGCTACCAGATCGCACCAGTTCGGCAAACCGGTAGCGGCGGTGGCAGGAGGCTCCGCCCACCCACCCGGATGTCATCAAAAACGCTCTGTGCATGCGCAGAAACTTCTGCACATGCGCAGAAGCATTGCGCGCACACAAAGTACGCCGATGCGCTCCCATTCCCGAACCAGTAGCAAAGGTAAGTGGAACCCACTGCTGATATACATACCTATATATACACATATATACACATATATACACACACACACACACACACACACGTGTGTGTGTGTGCACACGTGCGTGCACACACGTGTGTGTGTGTGTGTGTGTGTGTGTGTGTGTGTGTGTGTATGTTACATATTTTTACATAAATAAATGGAGACTAGTATAGATCTATTTCAAGCTATTTAGCTCTCATCAGCTAGCCACACCCTTATGGGACCTGGGCCATTTGCCTTGTTGGGCAAATGTTTAAACCTCTGAGCCACAGGATTCTTCTCCCTATCTGCTTGTTCCAGGGATTACAAATAACTGCCTGGATGGCCCCTGGAGGGGCCGAAAGGCAAAAAGGAAGCAGTATGCTCCCTCCCATATTTGGGTATACCAGGTGATTTAACAGAGAAAAAAACATATATATATATATATATCTCCTTGTCCCTGGAACAAGCAGATAGGGAGGAGAATCCTGTGGCTCAGAGGTTTAAACACTTGCCTAACATCTTCTCCCTATCAGCTTGTTCCAGGGACAAGGAGATATATATATACCCAACTGCATATATATATATGTATGTATGTATGTATGTATGTATGTATGTATGTATGTATGTATGTATGTATGTATGTATGTGTGTATAATTTTGCATACAAATAATACAAACATAATACATATAACTCTAAATACAAAAAAAGAGAAAAGGAAAAAAACAAAAACAAAATACAAATACAGTGCACACACACACACACTTTCTTCTTCTTTTTGTTATAATTCTTCTTCAACAATAACTAAAAGATATACAATATATTCCAATTGTGCCCTTATCCCCTCCAAAATAACATATATTCTTGAGTAGGTTTATTCCCTTTGCCTTCCACCAACACTGTTTTTATAAAATCCCCCCATATTTCATTATAATTGTTTACTTTAATAATCCCTTTTTGAAATTTAATTTCTGTTGTTAATTTATCATTTGTTGCCATACTCAAAATTTCATTATACCCTTCATTTCTTTGAATATCCCAATTTCGTCCCCAATATTTAGCCATCACTAATCTAGCTGCCATTATCAAATTTACAATCAATTCCTTTTTTGTTTCATTTATATCCTGTTTTTCCACCAGCAACAGTAATGCAATCCTCAGTGACATATCTAAATTTATATTCAAAAGTGCTCTAATTTTCCGAAACACCGTGTCCCATATTTTTTGTGCACTATCACAATCCCACTACATATGTTTAAATGTTCCAACCTCTTTCTCACACCTGCAACAAATATTTGTATATTTAACATCTATTTGATTAAATTTACATGGTGTTAAGTACATCCATTTCCTTAACTCTAACTGACATATTCTTATATACTCTTCTGTTCCAAATATTGTTCCAATCATTATCATTTATTTCTCCTAAATCTGATTCCCAAATTAATTTTAAACCTTTTGCCTGCTCTTCTAATTCAGTTAATATTCTATATATTTTCCCAGTTCTTCCTTTACCTATATATTCTTCATTCCCCTCACATTCTTTTATAATCATTTCAAATTTTGTTAACTGTCTATCTTTCTCCTTGAATCTTCTATTTTTATCCATTTCTCTAATTGTATTAAATTCAACCAATTTAATTTAATATCTGATAAAACGTTCTTTAGTTGTGTTATATTCTTTATCTTGTTCTTCCAGTCTTCCCATTTATATATGTGATTTTCTTTTAATTTACTAATCCATTCTTTCACTTCAATCTTAGGGAATTTCTCAATTTCCACCAATGGTGTTATAGGAGAAATTCCTGGCATTAACTGATATCTCCATTTATTCCATATTTCTATCAAATTTTTTAAAAAGGGATTTTGAATCCTCTTAGCAATTTTTTTAATATCCTTTTTAAACCAATATGTTTCTATAGGATTACCTTTTTCCCTTAATTCTTTCAACTCTATATCCCTCCATATCCCTCTATATCTACTGTCCCTGTCCTACTGTCCCCATTTATTTGTACTCATTTCATGTGCTCATGTCCATGTTTATACTTATACCTGTTATCTCGTACATATTTGACAAACTAAATAAAATAAAATAAATAAAAATAAAAAATATTAAATATTAAATCTCTAGTTAATGCTATAATATCTGGTACCACCTTTAATTCATTAACTACCCAATAATTTCTAACATTTGAAAGACCCAGCCCATTTTAATGGTTCATACCATAATGCTTTACTTATTCTTGCTCTCTTACCTCCATTACAATACACCTCTAGCAACCTCTGTATTTGCTTTAATTCTTGATCCGAAAATTTAATTGGGATCATCCAGAATAAAAAAATTATTTTTGGTAAAACTTTCATTTTTATCATTGCAATTCTTCCAAACCATGATAATTTTACTTTCCCATATTTATCTATGTTATCTTTTATATCTTTCTTTAACTTTTCATAATTTATTTTCATTAACTCTTGAATATTTTTGGGGATATCAATACCTAAATATTTAATACTATCTACTATTTTTAATTTTGTATTTTCCTTTCAATACATCCACTTCTTCTTTACTATGGTTATATAACATAATTTCTGATTTTTCCCAGTTTATTTGTAATCCACTATATTTCCCAAATTCATTCAGGTGTAAATATATCCTCTCTATAATAACTATAGGATTTTGATTTATTAGTTTCTAATAATGGAAAGACCTGGGAATTATGGTGCAAATGCATATTCTAGCACCATTATAATCCATTCATCCAATTAATGCTAATACATTTCCTGGATAAGGAATAAAACCATTAATGGCAATTTGTGGCCCCATTGCAAATAACAGAGAGTTTGGTCCACAAAATTTAATTCATTGTAGGGTACCAATCTCTGGACAATCCCATTAACAAACTCTGTTGGATTAAAAAAAATGTGCATGCTGACCAATAAATGCAACAATACAGTAAATTTATTTCTTAAGACTCAGTATGTTCCTACATGACCACGTTGAAGATATTTAAAAAATGGACCAGTCTGGTGTAGTGGTTAAGACATCAGGTTGGAAACATGGCAACCATGGCAACCAGTTCCATCTTAGACAAAAAGCTAGTTGGGTGAGCTTTGACCAGTTACCTTTTCTCAACCTTGGCAAACCAATTCTTGAAATCTTACCAAGAAAACTGCAGGGACTTGTCCAAATAGTCTTTGTGAACCAGACACAATTGAATAGAAGAAAAAAGAAATCATATAATCCTATAATCCTATTTTATACTGCAGTATTGTGTTCTGATTCAGCTCCCCAAACATGACAAACCCTCTGATGTGAACTCAAAAGATTCCTTTATTAGGAATGGTGGCAGCCCCGGCAAAAAGTTTATCTCACGGGGCTAACAAGTCCGTCCATCCGGAAGATGAATAATTGTCTGTCACATCTATTCATCTCCGCCCCCTGCCTTTTATCCTCAGAGCTAGGGTGGGGTCTTGCTAGTAGCGGTGGCTCTTCCTTCCCCATGATCGGCCCACAGCTTTCCACTGCTCTCCCCTTCTCTGTCTTCTGCGCAGCCGTGCATCAGGCACTAGACCCAGCTGTTCTTCCTCTTCTTCATCAATCACCTCCACACCTGGGGGCTGTTAACTCTCCATCTGAGGGCTGACAGACGGCCCAGGCTCCGCCTCTGTCTCTCTCTCTGCCAGCTCAATTCCCTCTTCCACCTCGGAGCTCCCAGGTTACCCTGATGCTGACCCTGACTCCCATGCCTCCTCCTCCTCCTCCTCCTCTGATTCAGCTGCTGGAGTGGCTGGTGGCCAACAGGCCACAACATATTCTAAAAAGATGGCAGATTTTCCTTGAATCAATTGTTCAACCTGCCAATTGAAGATATTCCCAGAAAAGTCCTATTCTCTCTGTTGAACCATATTTTTTTCTTTTCTGGAAAGAAACGGCCTGTTTCACTTTGTCATGAGAAGTGCAACCCAGGTTACCGCAAGACCAAGATTGAAGGGCAACCGTTTTGTTGCTATAACTGCACTCGATGCCCAGAGGGAAAGATCACAAATCAGATAGGTAAGAGATCCCAAGAAAGACATTGGCTGTGTCCAAACATTTGGATATCAAAGTATGTTCAACTGTTTTAAGATTCTTCTTAAAATTCTTTTTTTAATTTTAGCCCATTTTTCAAAAAAGCCAAAAAAAAAAATCCACCTCCAAAATGTTGTTTTATGTCGTTTCTCTTATACAATAGCAATAGCACTTAGACTTATATACCGCTTCATAGTGCTTTACAGCCCTCTCTAAGCGGTTTACAGAGTTAGCATATTGCCCCCAACAATCTGGGTCCTCATTTTACCCACCTCAGAAGGATGGAAGGCTGAGTCAACCTTGAGCCGGTGAGATTTGAACCGCCGAACTGCAGCTAGCAGTCAGCTGAAGTAGCCTGCAGTGCTGCACTCTAACCACTGCGCCACCTCGGCTCCTAGCTGTTCCTTCTCTACTGAGATCTACATGAATTATTAAAACATTGCTGTCTCATCACAATGTGTGAACTGAAAAAAAGGAAATACAAATGGACAGTTTATTCATCTTCATCAACAGAATCTACATGAACAAATCATACCATGAGACAAAGTCATAACACATTTATTTTTTTTAAAATCTGAAATACTAAATAGGGAGGGCTCAAAAACATATCCTTATTTAACTTTGTATATTTTAAACAATACAGCCAAAAGACAAACAGAGGTAGATGCAAGCATTTCGTATTGACTCATCAGTACCTACATTACAATAACATGGTTAAGATCAGCCTCAAATATAAGATCTAGCAAGAGCATTAATTAAGCCTATAACTGTTCTGACCCAGGCTTAACAGAATCACAAAACAGACTCCTTGTCCCGAAAAAAACCCTTTTTATTTGGTTAATGTGAATGCCTGGCATTCACATCCAGAAAAGTCCCGGCAATAAGCCTTTCAAGGTTTAATTGCAAAAACAGACTTTATCAGTCCTTGGATAGTTGCCAGGCCAAGAGCTTCCAGTCACAACACTTTAAAATGAAATACCTGGCAAGGAGTCTCTGTGAGACACGAACTCAATAAGCAAATCTTCACAATAATAAGTGAACTAATTGTCTCCTGCAAACACCACTCCCCTTTTGCTCCTATTTATTCACTATGGGAGGGGCCATTCAGCGTCCACTTGTGCCTTTACTTCCGAGTCGACCCCTGTTCCTTAGTTGTTCCCTTCTTCTGACAGTTCTGCGCATACGTGCATCTGGAACAGGCTCCAGCTGTTCTTCTTCCCCACTTATCTCTGACTTCGAAGGCAGCTGATAAATGTCAGATGGCCCTGGCCCCATCTCTGCCTCCGACACAGAGCACCCATCATCCCCAGACTCCAGGACTGGCCCAAGTTTCTCCCTGACCTCCTCACTGTCCGAGTCTGCCGCCAGCTCTGCTGGCAGCTGGCGGGCCACAACAATAATGTATGCAGGAGAGCAAGCAATGGCAAGCCTTACACCCATGGGAGGCGTAGATTGACATAAAGCTGTTTCTGCATGCATAAGGGAGGCTTCAAACGGTTAATGGCAACTGTATATTTTATTTATCAGATCTAGATGACTGTTTCCAGTGCCCAGAAGATCAATATCCAAACAACAAGCAGGATTTATGCATGCCAAAGGATATAAGTTACTTAACTTATGAAGAACCTTTGGGGACCAGCTTAGTGACTTTGGCTCTTGTGCTTTCTTTTATCACAATATTGGTGCTAGGAATCTTCAGGAAATATCACAACACTCCGATCATCAAAGCCAACAACCGCAGCCTCTCCTACACCCTCCTCCTCTCCCTTCTCCTCTCCTTTCTTTGCTCTCTACTTTTCATCGGTCAACCCATGAAGGTGACTTGTCTCCTTCGACAGACTTCTTTTGGGATCATCTTCTCAGTGGCTGTTTCTTGCATGTTGGCCAAAACTGTCACTGTGGTGTTTGCGTTCATGGCCACCAAGCCAGGATCAAAGATGAGGACATGGGTTGGGAATAGGCTGGCCCTTTCCATTGTTCTCTCCTGCTCCTTTATTCAATTTCTTCTTTGTACTGTGTGGTTAGCAACCTCACCCCCTTTCCCAGACATGGATAAGCACTCCTTCATTTCTGAAATCATTGTGGAATGCAATGAAGGGTCGGTTGTCATGTTTTATAGTGTTTTGTCTTTTATGGGTTTCCTGGCTATAGTCAGTTTTATTGCAGCTTTCTTAGCTAGGAAGTTACCAGACACATTCCAGGAAACCAAATCAATTACTTTCAGCATGCTGGTTTTTTGCAGTGTCTGGTTGTCCTTTGTCCCAGCCTATGTGAGCACCAAAGGCAAATACATGGTAGCTGTGGAGATCTTCTCCCTCCTGGCCTCCAGCACTGGGCTTCTGGCTTGTGTCTTTTTCCCTAAATGCTACATTATCATCATGAGGCCTCATCTGAATAAAAGGGAGCATCTCATAAAGAGAATTATTTAAGCGATCTTGCCTTTTGTCTTTGTCCAACATGGGAATAGTGCAGGGGTCAGCAACCTTAAACACTCAAAGAGCCATTTGGACCTGTTTCCCACAGAAAAGAAAACACCGGGAGCCACAAAACCCGAACCCGTGCCTGACTATTTCCTGAGCGGCCACTTCTGAAACTTTTCTTTTCTTGGATTTATCCATGGTTGGCCTACCAGGGGTCGAAAAGCTCAATAAATCGTGTGCCAGCAGGTATCACACATTGGCGGTTGTGACGCATATTTTGAGTGACAGGGAGCCGCAGCAGAGGGATGAAAGAGACACATGCGGCTCCAGAGCCGTGGGTTGCTGACCCCTGCAATAGTGCAATGAGATAAATCCCTTGAGGCATCAATTTTGAGAGGTACTTTAAAGGCCAGATAGTCTATTTTCATGGTGCTTGAAATAGATCTACAGCATCAGCCAAAGATATAACTATTATGTGATGGAGTTTGCAATGATTGGCTGTATTTATGTAACATTCTGAATCAAATAAACCTAGTTCATTAGTTGGTACTGTGGTAGATGAGGAAGTTATGAATATGGATATAGACTCTGTGTTACAGCAGCTATAGAAGTTACAATAAGGAAAATGTGGCTATCATGGCATAATTAGCAGAATTGGAAGTAGTCCTGGCTGAAATCATATATTCGTTCTTTAGGGTCTATACTTAGCTGAGCATGCTTTAAATACAAAGTTTATTCACAGCATTTACAGGCAAATGCCAAAATTCAGAAATACAAGTAAGATTTTTAAGAAAATTGTATGCTATAACAGGACATTTTCAACCCCTCCATTTGCATTATGTTTGACTTTAAATACTTTTTTTTATTCTACAGCTTTTCTTGCAGCAAGTCTTTCTGTTAATGTTCAGGTATGGTTCTTATATAGACAATTAATCTTTTAATAGTGGGTTTTCAGATGAATGGAATTGTTGAAATAAAATTGAAACAAAAGGAATTATGAGGAAATGTAGTCTGGATTCCCAGGAGGGAATGAGTGCATTCCAGAAAAGTAAAATCAATTCAAATACCGTGTTTCCCCAAAAATACGACCTACTCAGAAAGTAAGTCCTAGTGGCAATGTCACTTCGTTTATCAACTGCATAAACACTGCCAGGGGGCCCTGAAGCCCGAAAGTCCATGTCGTCATCCTTGATACTGGCTTGGTGGCCATGTAGCTTGATTTTTACATGTGTGTCCAATATAAGCCCTACCCCCCCCAAAATAAGCCCTAATTAAGACCCCACCCACTCCAGGGTGCACAGGTAAAAATTAAATTAGGGTGGGGATTTCTTGAAGTCTGGCAGGAATGAGCTGTGAAGGTGCAGCCTGTTGAATATCTCAGTAGAACATACTCATGGAAACCTATGAATCTGTTCTCAAGATGCCAGTCTTCTTCCTGGCATTTGGCACCCCAAAACTGTATTATTGATCTATTTCTCCTCACAAAGAGCATTGGTCTCTTGACAAAAAGTAGGCATCAGAAGGGTGGGAACTAATCCAAGGAACGTTACTTATGGAAATGTAATCTTTCTTCATCTACCACTTTTGCATATGCATGCTTGCATCATTTCCCCTCCTTTTCTGAAATGTATAAATATCAAGTCACCTCTTTTGTTTGCAAGAGTGTGTCTCACTATCCTTTTGGTGGGGTCCCCTCAGAGGTGGTATTTGACTGGTTCCTTCAGGCACTTAGCCTGGCCACCTATTAGCTCCAGGCAGCCAGCCCCTCCCTCTGTCTTCCCGGCGCCTCAGTAAAACTTTGGCCAGGCCGATCTAGCACCTGAGCCACACACACTTTGAGATTCCTAGCTGCAATGGGCAGCAAAGCTAGATTCTTCTTCCCCTTGCAGTGATCCAGCAAGAGAAACAGAAAAGGTGGAGAGAAACAAATGGGATGCCAAGGTACGCGCGGGTTGGAGTGGAGGGGGGCAGAAATTCCCACTTTAGTCTCCTGGTGCGGCACAGGGTTTTGCCCTGGAGGGAAGAGCGCCTCTGGCTTGCTCGCACTGTCCCTGAGAGTCTAGCATAAACACAGAGCAAACACACATACACATCTCACGGCACCGGAGGGACTCGCCCATGCACTGTCTCCTCACAGAAGGTCCCAGTGCCGTGAGATGTGTGCACGCTCTGTGTGAGTATGCCCGAGAAGGAGGAGAAGACTTGGCCGAACCTTTCTGCCTCCCTTTGCAGCGGAGCTGCTCGGAAGGCAGCTGCCGCAATCTGTCCCTTTAAGGTACTTAGATGCGGGGGGGGATCATAAAGGGACAGTTGGCCGCAGGAGCTGCCTTCCGAGCAGCTCCGCTGTGAAGGGAGGCAGAAAAGTTCAGCTTCTCTCTGCCGCAGCATTTAACCTGGCTGCTTCTCTCCTCCTTCTCAGCCTTAAAAAAATAAAATAAAATATTCAAATAAAATAAAATAAAATAATATTCAGAATAATGCAGCAGCTGCATTCTCACACATGACAAACTTGTTTGCTGTTAAATTTAATAAATATAGAAGTTAACATGGTATATTGATTACCAGTATATTTATTAAAAACATTTTTGTTATGTTCCAACTGTTTAAACTGTGTTACATGGTTCCAACCAGGTCCAGCGTTTGAGCGGGAAAAAGCTCAAACGCTATTGGCTGGTCTGTCTGACAGCTCCCTATAAAAGGGCAAGCTGTCAGACTGCTCTTTGCTGGTTGCTGATACAAGAGCTGAAATAAAGAGCTGTTTTGGAAGTCTGTCTCCTGTCATCTCTACCCACTATCCAACAGTGGCGACGAAGGCTTGGGTTCAGGAGAACCGTGACTGCTTCTTCAGCGATTCCAACCAGCCAGGCAGCTGCCTTTCGGCCTACTCTCTGCCGCGATGTAATTAAGGTCCT
>QLTV01001801.1:70185-87677 GCA_003457575.1 Thermophis baileyi | reverse complement strand
CTACAGAATGGATGGATGGATGGATGGATAGATGGATGGATGGATGGATAGATGGACGGATGGGTAGATAGATAAATTGATAGACAGACAGTTGATTGATTGATTGATGGATGGATGGATGGATGGATGGATGGATGGATGGATGGATAGATAGATAGATAGATAGATAGATAGATAGATAGATAGATAGATAGATAGATAGATAGATAGATAGATAGATAGATAGATAGATAGATAGATAGATAGATAGATAGGCAGGCAGGCAGGCAGGCAGGCAGGCAGACAGACAGACAGACAGACAGACAGACAGACAGACAGACAGACAGACAGACAGACAGACAGACAGACCGACAGACAAATAAAGAAATAGGGAGAGATCAGTGACTAACAATATGTGATAGGAAACATAAAGGCATAGAGCAGCATAGAAGTCAGAAAAACATTTTATATATTTTATACAATATTGTATAATATTTTGAGATTCTTAAGTGAAGACAG
This sequence comes from Thermophis baileyi, assembly GCA_003457575.1. Lineage (NCBI taxonomy): Eukaryota > Metazoa > Chordata > Lepidosauria > Squamata > Dipsadidae > Thermophis > Thermophis baileyi. The sequence continues at coordinate 87,179 of QLTV01001801.1, read as the reverse complement.
TAATTTTCTGTTAAGAAATGGTCACTGAAAACAATGTTTTGACTGTCCTAGAAGGACAGGTTAGGTTCTGGTCTGATAGTAGAAAACAAATAAGATCTTGCACAGTACTGATAAAACTTTTATAATAAAGCACATTTATTAGAGCAGGCTGCAAGCAGTGGTAGAAAGGCACATCCATCCCTAAAGAGTCAGCAGACAGAAGCTGATTAATTCTTCAAAATTGGGATTGTTATATTTTCTCTCCAATAGTAGGAAAGTAAGAAATCTATGCAATGCCTGGGCAAGTCATATTGGTTGGTGTCAAGAGTTTCTGGTTCATGTTCTGTTTAAATTTGTCTATCTAATTTGGCCTTCTCAATCTGGAAAATTATGTCAAACCCTCATTGATGGATGGTGTTTCTAGCTCTTAGTAGCTCCAGGCCTTTACACGAGAAAATATTAAAAAAATAAGGGAAGATTGTTATTTATCTACATTAACTACCCTGTTTCCCCCAAAATAAGGCACCCCCTGATAATAAGCCCAATCGGGCTTTTGAGTGCCTGGCAATAAGGCCAAAAATTTTCAGGGTTAAAAAAAAATATAAGACAGGGTCTTATTTTCGGGGAAACACGGTATATTATATATTTTAAATGCAGACCTAGACAATTCCTTTTCCCTCAATGTGGCCCAGGCAAGCCAAAAGGTTGGGCAACCATGTTTTAAATCATATTGGATTCTGGAGATAGATAGCTGGGTGTCATCAGCATATTGGTGATACCTCAGCCTGTGGTGATGGATGATCCTCCGATCAGAAAGGTGGGTTTTGCAAATTGCATTCAGCCAAATTGTAGGTTATTTTATGGTCCTGGGTTACAAGTAAAACAGGCAATATGACTTGTTCAGCCACATGTAGCCTCACAAGCAACAGGGTCAATTAAAATGACTGATTGATATAAAAGGTAGGCTGAAATAATGGCAGAGAAAACTTGACATTCAGGGGGATGTTGTTTCCAAACACACAATTTCAGATATCATTCTTAACATCTTATAAAAGGGTAGGGGAGTATCCCATTATTTAGGATAAGAAACGTTAGACATTCCAATCTAATAGTAAATTATTATAGTCAATTATAAGGAGTGTTCATATATTCCCTTAATAAAACCTGATATGACAATGACTGCAATATAGTACACTGACATAAGATCTTAGCTTAGGGTTCAGAAAAGTCAAGATCTGGTTATATTTCTTTATCATGAATAGAATAGAATAACAGAGTTGGAAGGGACCTTAGAGGTCTTCTAGTCCAACCCCCAGCCTAGGCAGGAAATCTTACACCATTTCAGACAAATGGTTATCCAACATCTTCTTAAAAACTTCCAGTATTGGAGCATTCGCAACTTCTGGAGGCAAGTTGTTCCATTGATTAATTGTTCTAACTGTCGGGAAATTTCTCCTTAGTTCTAAGTTGCTTCTCTCCTTGATTAGTTTCCATCCATTGCTTCTTGTTCTACCCTCAGGTGCTTTGGAGAATAGCTTGAGTCCCTCTTCTTTGTGGCAGCCCCTGAGATATTGGAACACTGCTATCATGTCTCCCTTAGTCCTTCTTTTCATTAAACTAGACATACCCAGTTCCTGCAACCATTCTTCATATGTTTTAGCCTCCAGTTCCCTAATCATCTTTGTTGCTCTTCTTTGCACTCTTTCTAGAGTCTCTCGTGGAACTATTAAACTTGTTTTAATAAAGTACCAAACCAGCATTGTCTGATACTGAAAAGCTAAAAAGAAATGAACCTTTTAAGAACTGGAATCAGAAACCCCTGTTCTGTAGAATAGAATTGAAGGGTGAAAAACATCTCATATTTGACCTGGTTTTTACTTGTAAAGAACCCTGGAATTCTCTTCCCTCTGTTGAACTTCTTTCTAATGGGAAAAAATATTTCCACACTACAAGCATGCTGCTCCAAATACTTCAGTTGCTGCTATTGCAGGACCTAATGTCAACACATCCTTTCCCAATGCAACCACCCTGTCTCTCTATAAGAAGCTATAAGAGTTTCAATGTATGAATGGCAGGTAACTAAAAGAGTTGAAAAGCTACTTCATAATTGTCTTGACTTTCAGAGTGTCAGTTTTTGAAAAAGCAAATTACTTTCTTGCATAAAAGAAAGAAACAACAAAAATAATAACCCTTATGATTCATTTGTATGACAGAAAGGAATATCCTGAATTTTCAGAGTCCAATTTGTTCAGATACATTTCCAGCTTAGCAACAAATATAACTTCCATTGCTGAAACTCATTAAGACATATCCTGTACAGGTATATCACAGAAATGTACTCATATGAATCAGGGGTGGGTTCCTTCCAGTTCGGACCGGTTCTCCTGAACCAGTAGCGGCCCGCTGGTGACATCACGATGACGTCACCGAACCGGATCGGTCGGTGCCAGTCCGTGGGGGGCGCCATCTTTTTTTTTTTTTTGAATTGTTTTTTTGAATTTTTTTTCGAATTTTTTTTCCTTCTGAGCATGCGCAGAAGCTGACTTCCAGCACTGTGCATGTGGTCACCATCTTTTTTTTGGCTTTGTTTTTTTCACGGATTTTTTGTTACTGTGCATGCGTGCATGTGCAAAGTGCATGCGCCCACAAGGCACGCCCACGTGGCATGGGAGGGAGTGAACCAGCAGCGAGGTAAGTTGGAACCCACCCCTGATATGAATGTATATACATTCATGCATACACACCCACACGACACACTCATCAATGTGAAAGGAATAGACTAATTTTAAAAAAATTGGAATATATGTTTATTGAGATTTATTTTATAGTTGAACACAACAATAGACAAATGCAACTGAAGGCCTTTTAATTAGGAAATAATTAAGACATCCTTTCATTCATTGATCATTATGATACAGAATCTCTTCATTTTGCTTGCTCTCCCCTCCAATGCTTTCAGGCTGTGGAGCTATCAAGAGCTAGAAACATATTCCAGCAATGAGGGTTTGACGTAGCTCTTCAGGTTGAGCAAGCCAAATTAGGTAAACAAATTTAGGCAGGACATGAAGTAGAAATTCTTGACACCAACCAATATTATTTACCCAGGGCACTTTAGAGATTTCCTACTTTCCTACTACCGTGTTTCCCCGAAAATAAGACCTGGTCTTATATTTGTTTTGCCTCCAAAAGAGGCACAAGGTCTTATTTTTCGGAGATGTCTTCCACCATCTCACCTCACGGTGGCAGCATCGACAGCCCCACCAAGCAGGAGCCCATGTGGCCACTGCCGGCCCACTTCTGTGGATGCTTGCTGCCACTCACGTGTGTCACCCCTGGCCTCTGTTTTGCTGTCAGAGGCCTTCAGGAAAGGCCTCTGCAGCTGAGAAACGAGCTCTGGATTGATGTGCATGTCAATTTCTTGAAGGCCTCTGATGGCAAAATGGAGGCCAGGGGCCACTTTGTCAACCTAGATCTCTTTTATTGGCTGCAGAGGCCTTTCCTGAAGGCCTCTGACAGCAAAACGGAGGCCGGGTGATGCATGCAAGTAGCAGCAAGCAGCCGCAGAAGAAGTGTGCCGGCAAGGCGAGGCAGGTGTCGGGGTTTGAGAGGTAAGCAGGTAAGCAGCTCCACCCTCACATCCCCACCCTCACTTGATTTTTACCCATGTGCCTCATCCCACCCTGTGCAACCAGGTGCAATGGAGTGGGCGGGGTCTTAACTAGGGCTTATTTTGGGGGACGACTTATATTGGGCACACGTGTAAAAATCAAGCTAGGGCTTATTTTCAGGATAGGTCTTATTTTCGAGGAAACACAGTATTGGAGAGAAAATGTTACAATCCCAATTTTGAAGAATGAGCCAGCTTCCATCTCCTGACTCCTTAGGGTGGATATGCCTTACCAGCCCTTTCTACAGCTGCTTGCACCCTTCTCTAATAAAGGTGCTTGATTATGAAAGGTTTACCAGTACCATGCAAGATTTGCTTTCTACTATCAGTTCAGAACCCGAACACTTCCATGGCAGTCAAAATATTTATTTGAGTGACCATTTCTTAGCAGAAAATTATTGTGCCCACTTAAGAATCTCACACATATAAAATATTTTCTAGGTCTTCTATGCTTCTCTATGCTTTTATCTTCTATTACATATTATTAGACACTGATATCTCCCTATTTGTTTATTTGTCTGTTTTTCTGTCTGCCTAGCTGTCCATCCTTCCATGAAAAAATTTTTGTGCCTTCTATGCTGTTCTATATTTTCATATTTCCTATTAGATATCATTAGTCACTGGCAACTATCATCCTTCACTTTCTTTCTATTTGTCTGTCTGCCTGTCTGCCTGTCTGCCTGTCTGCCTGTATGTCTATCTAACATCCACCTACACAAGCACATAATATATTAGTAACTCAGTATATTACTATTTAAATCTTTTATTCAAAAAGTACCTTTATATGTGAATCAATGAATTTTGTATTTAGGCATTTTATTAGATTAATTTTAGTATTTATGGTATTCAGGAATACTGTAAACATTGTATAAAATGTTTTAATAAATATAATCTTTTTTACTACCTTCTCCAATTAGTATTTTATTATTATATTACTTTGTTGCTTGTATGCAAACTGAGAGCTTATGTACCAGAGACCACTTCTGTTCTGTTCTGTTCTGTTCTGTTCTGTTCTTCATGTTAACTTCTACATTTATTAAATTTAACACCAAACAAGTATTATGTGTGAGAATGCAGCTGCTGGGTTTATTCTGAATATTATCTCAATAGGGCCAGTCATTACAAACTCCAGCTTGTAATATCATCAACTAATACACTAGTCTTATTTCAAGGACCATGAAAATTGATTATCTGACTTTTAAAGTATCTCTCAAATTGATGCATCAAGAGATTTACCTCACAATACTAATCCCCTGTTGGAGAAAGACAAAGGGCAATTGCTTAAATAATTCTCTTTATGAGATGCTCCCTTTTATTCAGATGAGGCCTCATGATGATGATGTAGCATTTGGGGAAAAAGATAAAAGCTAAAAGCCCAGCACTGGAGGACAACAGGGAGAAGATCTCCACAGCTACTGTATATTTCCCTTTTGTGCTCATGTAGGCAGGAACAAAAGACAACCAGACACTACAAAAGACCAGCATACTGAATGTGATAGACTTGGTTTCCTGGAAAATATCTGGTAACTTCCTAGCCAGGAAAGCTACAATAAAACTGACCTTAGCTAGGAAACCCATAAAAGACAAGACACTATAAAACATGACAACTGACCCTTCATTGCATTCCACCACAATTTCAGAAATAAAGGAGTGCATATCCAAGTCTGGGAAAGGGGGTGAAGTTGCCAGCCATATAAAAAAAGAAGAATTTGAATAAAGGAGCAAAAGAGAACAATGGAAAGAGCCAGTCTTTTCCCAACCCATGTCCTCATCTTTGATCCTGGCTTGGTGGCCATGAAGGCCAGAACCACAGTGATGGTTTTGGCCAATATACAAGAAACAGCCACTGAGAAGATGATCCCAAAAGCAGTCTGTCGAAGGAGACAGGTCACTATCATGGGTCTGCCAATGAAAAGCAGAGAACAGAGGAAGGAGAGGAGGAGGAAGAGGAGGAGGGTATAGGAGAGGCTGCGGTTGTTGGCCTTAACGATAGGTGTGTTGTGGTACTTCAGGAACACTCCTAGTACAGAAATTGTGATGAAAGAAAGGATAAAGGCCACTGTCAACAAGCTGTTTCCTAATGTTTCTTCATAAGAGAGGTATGTCACTTCCTTGAGAAGGCAGAAATCCTGCTTATTGTTTGGATACTTATCTTCTGGACATTGTAAACATATTTCCATATCTGTTAAAGCAAAGAGAAGTAGAAAATCAAGAGATGAGAGATTATTAATCTGAGAATTAGGATATAAGATATAAGATAACGTATCCTGGAAATTTATGTTAAATCAAATAGGTTGCGAGAGGACAGACAGTCGAGTGGTGTACAAGTGCAAATTATATTAATAGCAATAGCAATAGCACTTAGACTTATATACCGCTTCATAGTGCTTTTACAGCCCTCTCTAAGCGGTTTACAGAGTCAGCATATTGCCCCCAACAATCTGGGTCCTCATTTTACCCACCTCAGAAAGATGGAAGGTGAGTCAACCTTGAGCCGGTGAGATTTGAACCGCCAAACTGCAGCTAGCAGTCAGCTTGAAGTAGCCTGCAGTGCTGCACTCTAACCACTGCGCCACCTCGGCTCCTATTAATAGTAATAGCATAGTCTCTTCATGTGGGTTTCTGCTTGGATGAAAATAATTGTCAAAGGTCCTACACTTAGGTAAAAAAAAATCAAAAGTATACATATAAACTGGGTGAAACCAGGCTTAATAGCAGTGACTGTGAGAGGGATCTTGGAGTCCTAGTGGACAACCAGCTAAACATGAGCCAGCAGTGTGCGGCGGCAGCCAAAAAAGCCAATGCAATCCTAACTTGCATTAACAGAGGGATACAATCTAGATCAAGTGAGGTACTAATACCACTCTATAAAGCCTTAGTTAGACTGCACCTGGAGTATTGCATCCAGGTTTGGTCACTGCAGTATAAAAAAAATANNNNACTATATAAGATCTAGTATTAATAACAATGGAAAACAATTCAGCTTAACTACTAAATGAAAATTAAAACACAATCTAAACCAGAGGTGGGTTGCTCCCGCTTTGGACCGGATCGATAGAACCGGTAGCGGAAATTTTCCCCGACTCGCCAAACCAGGAGCGATGGCCAGCTGGCCACGTCCACGAACCGGGTCTCTCGGCGGCGCCATAGGCACCACCATTTTGTTTTTTGCTTCTGTGCACGTGCAGAAGCTGGGTTTTTGGCACTGCGCATACGCAGCCACATGGCACAGCCATGCGGCGCACAATGCGCATGCACTCACGTGGTGCAGGAGGAAGTGAACTGGCAGCGAGGTAATTTAGAACCCACCCCTGGTTTCAGAAACTGGGCATGGATAGTCTAGCGAAGAGAAGGTCCAGGGGAGACATGATAGCAGTGTTCCAATATTTGAGGGGCTGCCACAGAGAGGAGGGGGTCAAGCTATTCTCCAAAGCACCTGAAGGACAGACAAGGAATAATGGATGGAAACTGATCAAGGAGAGATTCAACCTAGAAATAAAGAGAAATTTTCTGACAGTGAGAACAATCAACCAATGGAACAGAAGTTGCCTTCGGAAGTTGTGGGAGCTTCATCACTTGAGACTTTCAAGAAGAGATTGGACTGCCATTTGTCAGAAATGGTGTAGGGTCTCCTGCTTGAGCAGGGGGTTGGACTAGATGACCTACAAGGTCCCTTCCAACTCTGTTAATCTAATCTAATCATTTCATAGGTAGTTCTATATATTAGGGGTCCCCAACCACTAGCGCACCAGGCCATGGAAGCAGCAGAAGAGCACACATTCATTTGCATTCCAACTTGCACAAATTCCAATTCCAAATTCCAATTTGCACGAGCGGTGAGCGTGCATGCATGCCGCTTGCACAAATGAGCTGCACATGTATGCTTGCCGGCCACTCATGCAGAACCCTCTCACCCCCCCACCCCCATCAGTCTGCAAAGGTGGAAAAGTTGGGGAACTATGCTATAAAGGTATGAGCACAACTGGATGGTCATTTTATGACAACAGTTTATGAGATTTCAGTCCTTAAGTGATGTGGCTGTCAAGGGAGACTTCATCTGACCACATTGTTCAGTGACTACAATCCTATCCCTCCCTGTTACACTTCAGCAAGTGTCAGCTCTTGTTTTCTCCCCAGCTGCCTTCTTTCCCAATTCCCTGCAATGCCTATTCTCCTTTTTTGCTCCTTCACTCCTGGTTCCCCACACCAGCATTTCCACTTTTACACTCCATCTCTCCCAGTTTGTGCATGGGATGCATTCCAAACACATTTGGTCCAAAGCAAACTTTCCAAAATAAGCTGTGGTTTACAGAGGGATAGAATCAAGATCATGTGAAGTGTTAATACCACTTTTTAATGCCTTGGTAAGACAACACCTGGAATATTGCATCCAGGTTTAGTTGCCATGATATAAAAAGCTCTAGAAAAAGTGCTCAGAAGAGCAACAAAGATAATAAGGGGATTGGAGTATAAAACATGAAGAGTGGTTGAAGAATTGGGTATGTCTACTTTAATGAAAAGAAGGACTAGGGGTGACATGATAGCAGTGTTCCAATATCTAAAGGGCTGCCACAAAGAAGAGGGAGTCAAGCTATTCTCCAAAGCACGAGAAGGCAGGAAAGAAGCAATGGATGGAAACTAATAAAAGAAAGAAGCAACCTAGAACTAAGGAGAAATTTCCTGACACTAACTTTCAAAAGGAATTAATAATCAATCAATCAATCAATCAATCAATCAGCAGAACGATTTGCCTCCAGAACTTGTGGGTGCTCCAACACCGGAAGTTTTTAAGAAGCGATTGGACAGCCATTGGTCTGAAATGATATAAGGTTTCCTGCTTGAGCAGGGGGTTGGACTAGAAGTCCTCCAAGGTCCCTTCCAACAGAATAATAAAATAACAATTGTGTTATTCTGTATTCTGTTTATGAAGGCAGTGCAGCTTTACAGAAGGCTGAGAGTGCCATGTGTTTTCCAGATAAGCTGGGTCCAAAAAGCAAGACAGAAAAAAGAGTCAGGTGCTTCTGCTCTGGCTGTGGTGGCGGGCAGGAAAGGAGAAAGCTGGGTGCCAGTAACTGAGAAAGAAGGGGTATAGGAGAAAGATCAGTGTGGGGAACAGGGGGTGGGGGTGGGGGGAATCAGCCAGGGAACAGATGAATGCTGCTGCTTGCTGGTACACAAAAAAATAGGGTACAGAACAGGGGTGGGTTCCACTTACCTTCCCCACCGGTTCGCATCGCGATGTTTTGCGCGCGCGCGCGCTCCCTCGGGCAATTTGGCTTCCGCACATGCTCAGTAGCTTCAATCAGCCCGAAACACAGCTGAGGAGCTGATCAGCTGTGCTTCGGCGAAGGAATAAAGGTCAGTTTACACACAGGGGCAGGCGGGAGGGCCCTTTTTCAAGCGGCAGAACAGGAAAAACCTTCCAAACAGTAACAAAATTCACTAAAAATTCCCAAAAAAAGATGGCGGTGCCCACGGACCGGCACCAACCGAACCGGATCCATGACGTCACTAGCGGGTCGCTAACGGTTCGGGCAATCCAGTCCAAACCGGGAGGAACCCACCCCTGGTACAGAAGTGTGAAAAGTTATGCATGCTTGAGAAATTGAGTGAAATATCTAAATGATGGAGGACATCTGGCCTCTTTCATAACATCTCTTACCTGTTTGATTTGTGATCTCTCCCTGTGGACATGGAATGCAGTCATAGCAGCAAAATGGTTTTTCTTCTATTTTGGTCTTTCCGTAGCCTGAAGGGCAGTTATCATTACACAGGGAGACAGGTAATACCTGCCCATGAAGGAAATAAAATACGTTAATGTTTTTGAATAAAAAATAATTCACAGATTGTCATTGCAACATGTTGTGGTTGCGGTGCTGAACGGCATCTTCCCATCCTTCCTGACTCGTCTGAAATGGCACTCAGAAACATAAATTATTCAAGGTCCATAATTCATAGATCAGACCAAGAAGAAAGTGGACTTCTTCTTACTCCACACATCACCTGGATGTTTCAGCTGTTGCAGGCAGTGCTCTTGTTAGCTCCCCTCAATTATGAACTTAACTTAGGTGACTGTATGAATTATGAATTCTTAAGCTTTTATTGTTGCAAGGGTAGATTTCTGGATTCTGTGGCTGTCTCTGGTTCGGAAGAAAATTAGAATAACAGAGTTGGAAGGGACCTTGGAGGTCTTCTAGTCCAACCCTCTGCTTAGGCAGGAAACCCTACACCACTTCAGACAAATGGTTATCCAACATCTTCTTAAAAACTTCCAGTGTTGGAGCATTTACAACTTCTGGAGGCAAGTTGTTCCACTGATTAATTGTTCTAACTGTCAGGAAATTTCTCCTCAGTTCTAAGTTGCTTCTCTCCTTGATTAGTTTCCACCCATTGCTTCTTGTTCTACCCTCAGGTGCTTTGGAAAATAGCTTGACTCCCTCTTCTTTGTGGCAACCCCTGAGATATCGGAACACTACTATCATGTCTCCCCTTGTCCTTCTTTTCATCAAACTAGACCTATCCAGTTCCTGCAACCGTTCTTCATATGTTTTAGCCTCCAGTCCCCTAATCATCTTTGTTGCTCTTCTCTGCACTCTTTCTAGAGTCTCAACATCTTTTTTACATTATGGCAACCAAAATTGGATGCAGTATTCCAAGTGTGGCCTTACCAAGGCATTATAAAGTGGTATCAACACTTCATGTGATCTTGATTCTATCCCTCTGTTTATGCAGCCTAGAACTGTGTTGGCTTTTTTGGCAGCTGCAGCACACTGCTGGCTCATATTTAAGTGATTGTCCTCTAGGACTCCCAGATCCCTCTCATAGTCACCACTATTGAGCAAGGTACCACATATACTGTACCTGTGCATTTTGTTTTTCTTGCCTAAATGTAGAACCTTACTTTTTTCACCATTGAATTTCATTTTGTTAGATAGAAATTGAAGCTAAGTTATCAAAAGGGCCACAGTGGAGAGACCTCTGACCAAAGCAAACAAAATAATATATTTAACCCTATTAAAACTATTGATTGGTATCAGATTTTTTTAATATCAGGTATGTGAAAGAAAGCCTAACAATGAACTATTTCTCTTAATCTTTTTTATCCCAATTTACTTGCTGTTCCTTATTTGTTTTCTGTTATTTGGATAGTTTGTCCTGAAAAGGAACAGCAAGATGTGTCCTTCTATAGATGAACTTCAGCAATACTGACATTAGAACAAGAACAATATGTGCTCAGAATTCTTCTCCCATTACAGTTTTGGCAACATGTGGTGGTAGCTAATTTCATTGAATTTTTTTCAGAGAATATTCTTGCCATAAGAAAATTCTTGCCATAAGAAAATTCACCGTTTAACAGAAATTTAGCAGAAATATCCAGAGAATGCAGAGAATATTTGGAAAGGAATCTTGAAAATATGATTTACCAATATCCTTTTTGAAGTCATTGTTTAGCTTTTAATATAAGTTGCATAAAACTATTCAAAGGGCGGGGGAAGAAAAAGCAACAAAACAGTGTTTCACAATATCTTCTTATGAGAACACAACAGAATCTCCTGGATAATATTTGCATAGAATCCAGGAGTATTTGTGGTGATAGTCCCTGGTTTCCAATGGTACACACCTCTGGCAATCAAATCCTTACTTTTGTTTTAATTGTATGCTCTACTCACTTGATAAAAAAGAACAGGGCTCTGAGGCCAATGACCACAGCTGAGAACATCCCCATAAAGTGTACAGTTTGTGCCCTCTGTAGAATTTATCAACCTATCTACCTATAGTTGCCTCCATGTATTACATGAATATTGAATCTATCCCTAGAAGAACTCAGATTCCCCAACAACTCCCATTACTGAACCAATGTAAGGCAAAGAGGAATACATATTTTACCAGAATAGCCACTTAAGGATACACTACATATTCTCATGTGTCCGATTTGCTCAGTTCCTAGACAATTTTTTTTGCTATGATCAAAATAATTGAGAAAAAATAATGAAATTCTGCTAGCTTTCTGTGAACTTTCTTGGAATATTGGTCAAAGTGATCAATCAATGTGGACAAGATATGGATTTTACCTGATTAAACCAGGTGGGCCAGATGAGGTCATCCTTTCTAATGGTCAGCAGGTGATGTGAGAGTGGGTCTGGATCTATGGTTCCCACCTTAACTCTAAGGAAGGACTGGTTTGGGAAAGTGACCCAGTTTATGATATCAAATCTTCCTACAAGTTCTCCATTTTCATCAAAGGAAATCGTATCTCCGACACTGTTATTAAATGAAACTCCTCTCAGGAAATGGTGAAGCTAGACAGCAAGGAGTAAAAAGTTGGAAAGGAGATAAAAGCATGGCATGAAGTTTGACTGTAGATGCTTTGCAAAATATCACCAATATGATGAATGCCATCAAATAAGAAAACACATCCTCAGCACAGTTATAGTACTTTCAATGGAAGATTGCATCATTGTCTGGTATCTTAAAGCTATCATTGTAAAGAAAATGATTAGTAAGGTTTTGCCACAAAGCTCCTTTGAACTACAGAAACATGTAGAAATGAGCCATGATCCCATATAAATCTGGCAGAGTGTTAAAGTCATAAATCTATTGGGTGGGATTTTATATGGAGATTTTGTTTGAAAAACTAAACAAAGTTGCATCAGAGGATTAGATTTAATATTATGAGAGATTTCTTCCTCTGCACAAATGTTTCTTGATGGAAAACAGTGTAAAATCATGAGAAAATAGAGATCTGCCTTGAATGTTATCCATTCTTACTAGGATGATGGAGACAGTCCAACAGGAAGAACAGGTTCTAATGATCAAATAAATGAAAATAATTCCCATCCAGCCTGAAATAGATTTTTGTGGAAATGGCATCACATTGGATGAGAACTGGAATCTAGGGCAGTTGAAGAAATGAAAACAAAATTGCTAACTACCAATGCACAAAAAGCACCAAAGGGAAAACAAGAAACGATGGATGGAAACTAACCAAGGAGAAAAGTAAATTAGAATTAAGGAGAATTTTCCTAATGGTGAGAGCAATTAACCAGTGGAATGGTTTGCCTTCAGAAGTTGTGGGTGCTCCATCACTGGAGGCTTTTAAATAGAGACTAGACAGCCACTTGCCCAGAATGGTATAGGGTCTCCTGCTTGAGCATGGGGTGAACTAGAAGACCTCAAAGGTCCCTTCCAACTCTATTATTCTATGTATGTTCTATACAGTATGGAGCAGCTCATCCCAATCTTTTTCTCTGCTGATAACGTTTGGATCACCCATCTTCATATAAACACCCAACTTGAAAATAACATTGGTTCTTCATCATGGAAATAAAATCTCTGATACCAAACATCTCACAATGATCAGTGAAATAAAATAAACTGACAATGTTACTGTTGCATTGACAGATATGGGGAAATATCCTGTACTAATCTGAGAAGGATATTTACCTTCCATGGCTGTTCTTTAAGGATTTTCAATGTCGTCCTCGATCTTTGCTTCTTTACGGATGAATAGAAGGCATGCAAAGCATGTGCAACAGCATAGACAGCATTGTAGACACAATAACTGTGGGCTGTCATCCTTGTTTCAAAAACAGTCATGAGAAGATCCTCCAGTTTCTCCTCCCCAGTGCAGATATTCTGGTCCACGGACTCAGATGAAGAGTTTGGAGTCAGGCAATCAAATAATTGCAACCAGATCTCTTTTAAGAAACCATATGCTTTATGCAAAATAGGATTCCTCATCTGAACAAATTTCTGAAATCCTGATACTTCCTTAGATTGGATTGCCAAGGATATAGCGCCATGAAGGAAATCTGTGCTCCAGTTTCTTTGAAACAGGATGGATGTAAAGTCCACATCTGCTGTCATGATCCAGACTTTTGCTTTCTTTCCTGCCTTATCATAAAATTCTGAAAGTTCAAGCAAAGCCCATAAAGACGTTATACTGTGAAATTCTCCATGAAAGATCACTGCATTAGCTCTGCTGTTCCAGGCAAGGTTTAATTTAGCACGGGATGCTTCCGCAAGCGCGCCCAGATTACTGAACAGCCCCCCAGCTAAGGTTTCAATGAAATCAAAACAGATGCCATGCTGTGAAAGGAAAGGTAATATCTTCCGGAGCAATAATTCTGTCTGATTGTCCATTCCAATATAAAATATGCCCATCCATGTCCACCTGAAATAAAGTAACAGTTGAAGAATCCCATAATATTGATAATCTGCGTTTGGAAACATCCAATGGAAGGAAATTGCTTCATTCTGTGTATTCATCTCTGGAGCAGAAGAATAGGCAAGCTAAGAGAAGGTAGCGAAAAATGAAGAGAAGAAGGAGAAAAACAGAATAGGAGAAGGGTTTGTCTTAGAAGGAATTAGTTATTTAGATATATTTTTTTTGTTTGTGATTGCAGCAAAACCCTCATTATGTTGTAATTTCTAAAACTATACTACCTTTCTTTGACTGAAATCATATGGTCTGATACTAATGGGAATTATTCCTTTTATGACCTGTTAAATGGAAGCCTCCCAATATTAAAAAAGAGTAACATATTTAATTAAAGTAACTATTAAGGCAAAATATACTTGAATGGAAATACTGAATGTAACCTGAATTTCAGAAATCAATTCAATAAGTAAATATTTCCATGTTTTGGCTTATTTCACATATTTCCCTGACTGAGTTCAATTTTTTGTTTATCCTTTCTATTCTGTCTAAATTACAATTCAAATTAGTAGCCAAATCAACATTCTGGAACCCAAAATCTTATGCAAGGGAATTGTTAGGGATTTCTTCAGTTTTTTCCTCTTGTGTGAACAAAAACTACCTGTGCAATCTTGTATTGACTCAGAATGGTTACTATGTAAAAAAAATCATTTGAGTTAGGTCCTCCAATGTCTGCTACTAGATTGTTCTGGAAATCACATTTATAGTTTGGGATGAACCTGTCTGGTGTGGAGAGGATTTTCATTGTTGCTTCATATGTCAGTTTTGGATCAAAATAGTTATTATAGATGTTGAAGCCCAGGGTGACATTGGTCAAGATTTGGGGATTTCCATTAATCTCCTTTACAGCAAATACCAGAGCCAAGATATGTTGGTAGGTCTGAGGTAGTAATCTGCAAGACAATTGAAAAATAATAAATATTTTCAATGCATATGTTTACAGGGAGACCCACTTGCAATTTGAATAACTCTGAATACATATATATTGTATACAATACATAAACATATACAAATACATTGGAAATATCTCCAGATATTTACTACCATTAATTTGGGTGGTAACAGCTAAATATTTTAAAAAATAAATCCAGAATTAATTCTGCTTCTATAAAATTCGTCTTATAAATTTTCTCTGCAAATCCATGGCAGAACTAATGATTGCCATTTTAAAATTTGGTTCACATACAACATACTCCCCCCCCCCAAAAAAATGTAATGTGGAGGCAGTTGTCCTTTCTCTGAAAATATCAGTATCTTCAAGAATGAGGTTCTACAGATGACAAACTCTTCTGTCTTCCTAAACTAAAAAAAGAGATTTTTCAGAAATAGGAAGAAATGCTTACTTAGATTATATATGTTTTGTTTTATCAGGTCATTGACAGAAATATCATCTGTTTATCATTATCTAGCTATCTATCTAGCTATCTATCTATCTATCTATCTATCTATCTATCTATCTATCTATCTATCTATCTATCTATCTATCTATCTATCAACACACACTCTCTCTTTCTCTTTCTCTTTCTCCCATCCAAAATCCACCCCATCTCCCACACACACACACACACAAAAGTAAACAAACTGTACCATCCCCACTTCTATTATTAGCAGGCTAGAGATACAACAGATGTGTAAAGTATCCAACTCCTTACATAAATACAGCTGAGACGTCTTCAAAAGGATGTCTTGTGAATGTGATCTTCTCCGAAACTATAAAGCTGTGAGAAATTATGCCACCAAGTATGGAGTCTCCTGGTTCATGGTACTTATGAAAAAATGGACTGGGGTCACCCCTGGTGCCTTTTGAAAAAGAAACTTTGCAAATGCTCATAGGAAACACCCCTAACACCAATATTCCAACGATAAGGTATCCAAACGTTCCTGCACAAAATCTATTCACTTTGCCCATGACTGGTGGAATATTCTCTGATGGAACAGTCAGGATTTAGCTGGAAAGCTAAACAAGCTGAGAATAAACCAGCTATTGAGCTAAATGTCCTCTGTACTCAAAGTTTCAAAGACCAAAGGGAATGTATCCTTTGTTTTTAAAGTGGTGGCCACGTCCTGTTGTGTTTTACAGGGAGTTGTCAAATGAAAAGGAGAAGTCAGTCAAGATTATAAGGACAGGGCAGATGATTAACTCACCAGAGTTCTTTCTGATTCGAAACAGTGAGGAAATAATCCCCCCCCCTGGTGTTGCACAGTGATTTTTCAGCTTATTCCCATGGTGCAATTAGGCCATAGTTTGCAATAACTATTCCAAATGATGCCAGGAGAAAACAGTGATCACAACAGCCAAGTAACTCCTGAATAATGTTTTTTTTTTCCATAAAAGTTGCATTAGGTTTTTCATAAAATTTGTATTATCTCATGAACTGTGCATGAAAATAATCCCAAAAGCAGTCTGTCAAAGGAGACAAGTGATTTTCATTGGTTGACCAACAAAGAGCAGAGAACAATGGAAGGGGAGGAGGAGAAAGATGAGGAAGGTGTAGGAGAGGTTGCCGTTGTTGACCTTAATGATAGAGATATGAAAAATAGATATGAAAAATAAATATGAAAAATAAATATGAAAAAAGTCAAAGATGACTCCTTTCTTGAGCAGTCTTGATTGGATACATTTTATACAAACTTCCAGAATATCTGGAAACTTTTCTTAATGTGCTATAAATGATGCAACCTGTATTGCTTCATTACAGATATTGAGATATGCAGTGAACTTTGTAGGGCTTTACAAATCTCATGTATTTAGCCCTTCTAGTATCAGTCTGCAACAGTGTGGTTCAGTGGTGGGATTCAATTTTTTTTACTACTGGTTCTATGGGCGTGGAATGGTGGGCGTGGTGTGGCTTGGTGGGCGTGGTTTGGTGGGCATGGCAGGGGAAGGATACTTATTTATTTATTTTATTTATTTATTTATTTATTTGTCAAACATGTACAAGATAGCAGGTATAGGTATAATCATAAACATAATCAAAGTGAATACAGATAGATGAAGACAATAGGACAGTAGGACAGGGACGGTAGGCACGCTGGTGCGCTTATGCACGCCCCTTACAGACCTCTTAGGAATGGGGTGAGGTCGACAGTAGACAGTCTAAGGTTAAAGTTTTTTGGGTTTGGGGAAGA
>QLTV01001801.1:48902-62182 GCA_003457575.1 Thermophis baileyi | reverse complement strand
TAATTAAATTAAATTAAATTAAATTAAATTAAATTAAATTAAATTAAATTAAATTAAATTAAATTAAATTAAATTAAATTAAATTAAATTAAATTAAATTAAATTAAATTAAATTAAATTAAATTAAATTAAATTAAATTAAATTAAATTATTAAATTAAATTCACAAGATTCATTTTTCTTGCAATATACATGTATACATCCAAACTGGACTGTGTTGTTTCTCCATGTCATATAATATATGTAGGTATATGCATAATTTTGTATTTATTTATTTATTTTGTCATGTTTATGTAGTGTATATAGGAAGTGGAGACCCTTTGAGAGCTGTATGCAATGAAATTTCATTTTAATGTATGCAGATTAGTATACATTCAAAGTGACAATAAAGTTATTCTAAGTTTTAAATCTAAACTATTGTTAGGTTTCTCAGATATACTTGTGCAACAAACACTTTCAGGGAAAAATGCATCAAACGTTTTTCTAATGAGAAAAGTGCATTCAGTTACATTCAGGTGAGGTCCACTCTTTTTAATCATCAACCAATTGGTGAAATGCAATCATTGACTTACTATCAATTAAAATTACTATCAGTCTGATAAGGATTATAGTGCATAATGCAAAAAAGAAAAAGAAAAAAAGATCCAAATTTATAAATTGATGTCTCCAGCTCTTCTATTTATATTGGTACTTAAAATACAATTTTTATGGAAGATCAATAGATGCAAATGATAAGATAAAATGTGGTGCTCCTTTCCTGAACAACTGGATTTTCCTACAGATAAAGTATTAGCTGATTCTGAATAACAATTATTATTTGTGGGCAATCTACATTTAGATTCACATGGTGGAATATGGTGGAAACATATTTAGGATAATTCCTGTCCTAAACAAGGACCTATGAATTATAAAGGTAGCATCCAGTAAAATACAAGGAGTTCCAAGCAGTTTACTAACTTTTTTTTTGTAAAGTTAGGGTGTTGAGCAGGGGTGGATTCTGGATCCTTTTGCTGCTGGTTTGCTCAGGGTCGTGCTGCGCGCACGCTTAGCAATCAAAAAATAACTTCTGCGCATGCACAGAAGCAAAAATTAGTTTCTGCGCATGCGCAGAAGCAAAATCCAAGATGGCGGCGCCCACAGAGACACCAACAGAACTGGCTCCGTGATGTCATCGCCGAGTTACTAACGGTTCTAAAGAACCGGTTAAAACCGGTAGGAACCCACCTCTGTTGTTGACGTCTGATAAATTCAATATTTACAGAGATTCAAGGATACAAAGATTTTGTGGATTGAAACCTTCATTTTCAGTGCTGGTGTTAATTTCAGGGACAGTTTTAAATACAAGTGAACATTTATTTACAACCTGAAATCAACAGGAAGAAGTATGTGTATTGTTTTGTTTTGTACTCATCAGACATACAAAGCCACAGATCTTCGAAGATCCTCTTGGAGATTACACTATGAATGATTATAAGCCTTCCATTGGCTTTAGAAGCTGTCCAAATTCTGATAGCTGTAAGAAGGGATATATGTTTCTATAGTCTGAATTTTTAAGTAAATGGAAAGGGGACTTTATATATGATACTAAAGATAGTCTGTGTCTAAATGTTGAAATATATCCCATATTCTGATAAGGTTTTTACCTGTCTGGTTGGAGATCTTCCCTTCTGAACATGGAGTACAATCATAACAACAAAAAGGTTCTCCTTCTTTGGTGCTTTTTCTATAACCTGAATGGCATTTCTCATTACACAATGAAATGGGCTGTGTCTGTCCGTGAAAGGAAGAAGGATTGGATTAAATATGATAAACTAAGAAAAAGCATAGGCATAACAGTTGAAAAAGATTTGTACTACTGAATGAGAGACAGCAATACGTTTCTAGGAGAACAGATCAGTCAATTTGTGTTCTTCGTTGAGATGCAAATAAAGGTCAATGGATTCAAAATGCAATCAGTGTTGCGGTCAGATTTGTTCAGTTATTCAGTGATAGCAATAGCAATAGCACTTAGACTTATATACCGCTTCATAGTGCTTTTACAGCCCTCTCTAAGCGGTTTACACAGTCAGCCTATTGCCTCCAACAATCTGGGTCCTCATTTTACCCACCTTGGAAGGATGGAAGGCTGAGTCAACCTTGAGCCTGGTGAGATCCGATCTGCCAAACTGCTGGCAGCCGGTGATCAGCAGAAATAACCTGCAGTACTGCAGTCTAACCAATGCGCCACCTCAGCTCAGTGACGACAGGTTTATTCATGAAATATTGTCCAACTGACAAAACAATCAAGAGAGTATTTGGAAAATAAATTCTAATTTGCAGTTTTGTACATTAAAAATAGTTGACTTTGTAACATGAACCTTGTGAGCCTGAAACCTTGGATAAGAAAAAAAGAATAATATTTGGGGGGGGGGGAAGAATTCTAATTGACAGATATAGAAACTACGACAATTTTGTGTTTTTTTTAAAAAAAATAATTATTCAGTTTTGTAAACTGAGTAATGAAGCTCTTTGAACTTTAGAAAAGTGATATTCAAAGGGATTCTACCTGTCCAAAGTGGGTTGGCCAGACAATGTTGTTTTCGGAAATAGTCAACAGTTGGTCTAAGGGTGCTTGTGGGTCCAGTTTTCCAATTTTGACTCTAAGAAAAGACTGATTTGAGAATGTGATCCAGTTGATAATATCAAACCCTCCTACTAACTCTCCATGTTGGTCAAAAGAAATAGTTCTTCCACTGCTGTCATTGAATGAGACATATCTAAGAAAGTGATGCAACTAAATGAGAGTAAGAAAAGAACCATTTAATATATTCCTTTTTTATTGCAATTTGTTTTAATACTATTCATATGCTATACATATTAACTCCTAAGGATAAGGAGGCAGGGTTCTTAACTTTACTGATACATTGACATCAGGACATGCCATGATTTCCCTGATGATACAAGTGAAAAAAAACAGGAAAAATATATTGAAAAAATAGGTCTTTCATTCTGAAAGACTAAAAGAAATTGAACATATTTATTTGATACGGTTTAATCTTTCAAAATGAATTTTCAAAGACCAGCAAATACTCACAGAACAACCTAACTGTTAACTAGTTACCAATTAATTCAACAGCTGATTCATAGCAAAATTAGGTTGGATGTTTGACACATTGACAATGATTGTCTGCTACAACGTCTTACCTGTCAACGACTTCTTCAGCTTCAACTTCAATAATACACGGGCAAACAATCTATACAAACTCAAGGTAAACCGCTCCAAACTCGATTGCAGAAAATACGACTTCAGCAACAGAGTGGTCAACACCTGGAATGCTCTACCTGACTCTGTTGTTACATCCTCAAACCCTCACAGCTTCAACCTTAAACTGTCTACCGTGGACCTCACCCCATTCCTAAGAGGTCCATAATGGGGCGTGCATAAGCGCACCAGCATGCCTACTGTCCCTGTCCTACTGTCCTACTGTATTTGTATTCATTTCCTTCATTGATGTCCATGTTCATATTTATACCTGCTATCTTGTACATGTTTGACAAACTAATACATAAATAAATAAATAAACACTACATTGGCTTTTGTGTTATGCCTCAAAGCAAACAAACTAGCCCACAGAGTGGCAGTTGAAATTCTGAGGATTATAAATAATACAAAGAAACAAGAGCTTTCTAAATTCTTACCTCAACACAAAGGATTTTTCAAGATAATACAGATAATATCATACCATTATCATAAGATTTAAGATCTTTTTAGAAAAGATCTAAAGAGATTTTTAAAAACAACTGAGAAACTATGATAAAGTTAGAAATATATTGCCAATTTTTGTACCAGAAGAAGTATCTCTACAATTTTAGATAGTCTACAGGAATCTGACCATGTCTAGATATTTTTAGTATTCCGCGTTACAGTTATTCTATGGAAAGAAATTAGGAAAGAGGCAGGAATTGGATGAGAAGGACCTTTAAGGTCATTTCCAACTCTATGGTTCTGTGATTGCAAGGAAAGGATGCTGCAAATGCCTTTACTAGTTCACGCAAAGGATTACCTTCCATGACTGTTGATAAACTTTCTGTCTCCATCCATCTGAAATTGCCTTTTGGTTGTCCGCTGAAGAATACATGGCATGCAAAGCATATGCAATAGAATATGCAGCCGTGTAGACACTGTAACTGTGAGCTGTCATCCTCATCTCAAGCACAGACATAGGGAGAGTCCCTAGCTCCTCTTTTCCAGTGCAAATGTCCTCATTCATATTGTCATCAGTAAAACTAGGGAAGAAACAATTAAATACCTGTTGCCAGGTTTCCCTTAGGAAGCCATCTTCTTTCTCCAAAGCAGGATTCCTTGCTTGAAGAAACTGATGGAAGCCAGAAACATCCTTGAAATTAATTGCCAAGGATAAAGATCCATGAAGGAAATTTAAGTCCCAACCCCTTTGAAGGGGAACGGATACGTAATCAACATCTGATGTCATAATCCAGACTTTCGAATAGACTGGCATTACCACAAATTCAGCTACTTTGAAGTAATGCCTTAAAGTTACTATACTTTGAAATTCACCTTGAACAATCACCGTATTAGATGTGCGGGTAAAGAGAAAAAGTAATGTTTCATGAATCCCTGCTACTATTTCATCAAAGTCATTGAGATAGCCGTCAGCCAGTTTTCTTATGAAATCAAAGCAGATACCATTTTTCGAAAACACCGGAAGCACATTTTGTAGTAATATCTGTGTCAGTTTCCCAATATCAATATATAACACCCCAATCCATGTCCATCCAAAATGCAATAGAAGATGGAGAATCCCCCTGTGCTGTTGAATTTTATTTGGGAACATCCAGTGGAAGACAGTATCTTGAGTATTTATCTCTGGAGCAGAGCAATATCCAAGCTAAAAATTTTTGAAGGAAATGAAGAGGAAAAAAATGTGTCTCATTCCCACATTCTCCTAAAAACATTTCAAGGTCAAGTTACTGTATGTTTCTACAGTACAGTATAATCCAATTCACATTACTGCTCTAACTGATGTGGTTATGTAACAAGTGATTAGTAAACATTAAGATTGGAACATATAAATATATATGTATTTTAATATTATTTTATTAACCAATATTAAATATTATGTAATAAAATACTATTTATTAAATATTATTTTAAAGCAATTATTCTTTCATGAAAGCCACTTACCTGTGCAATTTTGTAATTGGTCAAGATGTTTGCCATGTGCAGAACTTCATAAGAGTTTGGTCCCCCAATAACAGCTACCAGATTGTTTTGGAGGTCATATTTATAGTTAGGAATGAACCTGCTTTCTGTAGAGAGTAGTTCTATTGTGGCTGCATAAGTATATCTTGCATTACAATAGGTGTTATAGATCTTAAAACCTAGGGTGACATTGGTTAAGATCTGGGCATTTTCATTAATCTCCTTTACAGCAAACACCAAGGCTACAACATGTTGGTAAGCCTGAGTCACTGAACTAGAGTGAAATTCAAAAATCAGAAATATATACTGTCACCTTGCTTCTGAGGAAATAGGTGCTACATTTCAATACAATATATGTCTGCTAACTTCATGCTGAACTAAGACAGACATCAAGAAACAGTGATTCTGTGCTTTGATCTAGCATGATGTATGCAATATTTTGCAGGTGTTAAAAATGACTGCATTTACTCACACATGTTAAATAGATATGTACGTACTTTCTCCTGTTCTCTCTCTCTTACACACACACACACACACACAAACAAAAACAAAAAAAAAAAAACACACAAAAAAAAAAAAAAAAAAACCCCAAGAGAGAGAGAAAGAGATGGAAATAGAAGGTGAACTGTTTCTATTTATCTTTCACTGGAAAATGTTTAACAATAGAAACCTCTTGTGATTCTCAAGTACCAAAACTCTACAGGTTCCTTTAGATTAACAGACAAAATATAATGTGAATATCAAGCAAACCACTTCCTTCCTTCCTTCCTTCCCTCCTTCCTCCCTTCCTCATAGCAGCAAAACATTAGCAATTACTAAATTTTAATACTATTTGTCCCAATTTTTATCAGAGTAGGATCACCCTGTGGCTTTCAAATTTCAGTTACTTACAGGAACTCGGGGATCATATCATGAAAGGGATGTCTTGTGAATTTGGTCTCTTCAGAAGCAACCATGTACTGAGAAACTATAGCACCAATAATAAGTTCTCCTGGTTGATAATATTTATGAAGAATAAAGCCTGGATCATTGCTACTGCACTTTGCCAAACAAACATTGCAGATATTCTTAAGGAGCAAATATAATATGAGTACCCAAAATGTTACAATGACAAATGATTTGATTCTTTGTTTCTTGGAAAATTCTTTTAAAAAACAATATTCCATCTCCTCCACAGAATAGCCTCAAAGTCTGAAAATAACTATCAGTTGTAAACTAAGACAGTGGAGACTACACATTGGTCCACTGAGTTGAGGGAGCACATCATTGTAACTCCAGGTTTGACAATCAACAGGGTTATTAAAATAACCACACTTTAATTTTCATAGAATCACAAGTACCCACAAAGCCTTCGGGGATCTGGGTAAGGGACTTGACAATTTTCTATTAAGATAATAATTAAGTCAAATAATCCTGTAACATGTGGTCTTTACTACACTGCTGTTATTTTTGTCTCATACCCACTTGCCAAGAAGAAGGTTGTAATGTAGCCCATGAGGTCATATTCCATTGAACTCAATACAGCTAGTCCTCGACTTACGACTACAATTGAGCCCAAAATTTCTGTTGTTCAGTGAGATATTTGTTAAGTGAGTTTTGCCCTATTTTACGACCTTTCTTGTCACAGTTGTTAAGTGAATCACTGCAGTTGATCTGTTAGTAAACCCGGTTGTTAAGTGAATCTGGCTTCCCCATTGACTTTGCTTGCCAGAAGGTTGCAAAAGATGATCACATGACCTTGGGACACAGCAATGGTCATAAGGATAAATCGGTTGCCAAGCATCTAAATTTTGATCATATGATCATGAGGATGCTTCAAAGATCCATCGTAACTGTGAAAAATGGTCATAGCTCACTTTTTTCAGTGCCGTTGTAACTTTGAATAGTCACTAAGTGAACTGTTGTAAATCGAGGACTACCTGTAGTAACTCTGTAAATGAAAATAAGCATAAGCCACATGCTAGTTTGCAAAGGGCATCACAATTTTTAAATACTACACATTGATTTTTCCAGGTCAAGCAAAATTTATGTTTTGGGAAAAATAAATTACTCCAGGTTGCTCAAAGTTCTGTCTGATGGTATTGGGAAGCTATGTGCTGCAATAATGGCAGCTGGATTATTTGGAGGAACATGCTCGTAGCTAGGAAAGAATTGTTCCCATTAGAAAGAAGTTCTATTCAGCCAAGAGAAGTCCAGAGTTCCATGTAATAAATATTACCGTGTTTCCCTGAAAATAAGACAGGGTCTTATTTTCTTTTGACCCCCGAAATATGGCCTTGGCCTTATTATGGGGGGGGTGTCTTATTATTTTGGGGGTGCAGGAGGCCCCTAAACCTCGGCCCGCAGCAGGGGGACTGGTGCCGGAGCACCAACCAGCTGCTTCACCGGTGCTGCTCAGGCTGCCGCCTCCAGCAATCATGGCAGCATTTTTGTTGCTTCCCGAGGTGAGGAGGTGAGGCGGGGGGGCGAAGGGGGGAACATGCCCCACACGCACCTGCCATCCACGCGGAACGGCCTCACAGATGCCGCTCCCGCAAACCCTATCTCATGCGCCCCTTCTCTTAGTGGCCGCCACAAAAAGAGCGGCCGCAAAAAAAACTCTTGCCAGTCCTAGCCCTGTCGACCTGGGACTGGGGGGGAGGGGGACTGGCACCGGAGCTCCGAGCAGTAGCCGGTGTGGGCTGTCTGCGCAGCCATGAAGCGGGATCAGCGTGGCCGGTTCTTGCCTGCAGCATTGCCGGCAAGGATCGGGTCAGAACCGCTGCCGCCCAAGATCAGCAGGCCAGAGTTGGTGAGCTGGATGCACAGCTGCCACTCGGGAGAAGAAGAGAGAGAGGAGGCGCTGCGAAAGAGCCCATTTCTCACATTCTTGTCCTCCCGGGCGGCAGCAGCACGTTCAGCTCCCCGAATCTGGCCTACCGATCTTGGCCGGCAAGGGGGAGTAGCAGGTGGGGGTGGCAGGTGGGGAGGGGTGGGGCGGTGGAGAAGCGAGACACATGGAGCGAGACGGGGCTCCCCTTGCTGTCTCTTCTCAACTCCTCTCTGGGCATGGCAGGAGCTGGAAGCCTGAGATCAGCAGGCCAGATTCGGTGAGCCGGACGCACCTCTGCCACTTGGGAGAAGAAGAGAGAGAGGAGGCGCTGCAAGAGAGCCCATTTCTCACATTCTTCTCCTGCCGGGCGGCGGCAGCATGTTCAGCTCCCTGAATCTGGCCTGCTGATATCAGCTGGCTCGGTGGCTTTTATTATTTATTCATAATCAAGCCAGCCTCTCAGCGTAGCCCAGCGCCGAATCTCGGCTCCTTTTCAGCACAGGTGGGACACTCAGGGGACGCACATCAGTTGCTTTTCCTTTGGGGGGGAAGTGGGGGGGGAGAGCCGCAAACCCAGCGGCGTCCTCTGAGCAGAAGGAGACGAATTTCACCAAGGCTGGGCTGCATTGTCTGCCAAAGCGGCAGGGCAGTGTAATGCTCCAATTGGAAAGGAAGTCAGGGGGGGGGCATGAAAGGAAAAAGAGAGGGGAAAAGAAAGATAGCTGTGCACTCTCTTCCCAATGATTTATTTAAACAGCCAAGAGCAGCCAGGAAGACTTTTTCGCCCGCCAGTCGGAGTGACGGACAGACCCCACTTTGCCTTCTGCAAATGACCAACTAAGTCTGGGGAAAGCCGCAGACGGGGAAAGGGGGCGCACATGGGGAGGGTCATTTTGTCTGCGGCGGAATTTCCTGTTGGGATGCACAAGCTCCGGAATCTTCAGAATTAATGGAGCCTGCGAGGCCAGACTGAAACCGAATCAACCCACTTGCTCTCTCACACACACGCACGCACACACACACACACAGAGAGACAAGGAAACTCCGCCAGGAAGAGAGTGAACAGCTATCTCTCTTCCCCCCGCCGCCACCCTTTCACGCCCCCCGACTTCCTTTCCGACTGGAGCATTACACAACCCTGCTGCTTTGGCAGACAATGCAGCCCAGCCTTGGTGAAATTCGTCTCCTTCTGCTCGGAGGACGCCACTGGGTTTGCGGCTCTCCCCCCCCCCCCCCCCCCCCCCCCCCCGCAGCGCCCGCGCGCCCCCCCACGCCCCCTCCCCCCCCCCCCCGCTTGCAGCTCTCTCCCCCCCCACTTCCCCCCAAGGAAAAGCAACTGATGCGCGTCCCCCGAGCAACCTTCCTGCCCTGAAAAGGAGCCGGGATTCGGCGCTGGGCTACGCTGAGAGGCTGGCTTGATTCCAAATAAATAATAAAAACCACTGAGCCGGCTGAGATTGGCAGGCCAAATTCCGGGAGCTGAACACGCTGCCGCCACCCGGGAGGACAAGAACATGAGAAATGGGCTCTGTCACAGCGCCTCTTCTCTCTCTTCTTCTCCCGAGTGGCAGCGGTGCATCTGGCTCACCGAATCTGGCCTGCTCATCTCGGGCGGCAGTGGCTCTGACCCAATCCTCGCTGGCAATGCTGCGGGCAAGAACCGGCCACACCGATCCCGCTTCATGGTTGCGTAGACAGCCCACACCGGCCACTGCTCGGAGCTCCGGTGCCAGTCCCCCTCCCCCCAGTCCCAGGTCGACAGGGCTAGGACTGGCAAGAGGTTTTTTGCGGCTGCTCTTTTTGCGGTCACCACTAAGAGAAAGGGCGTGCGAGCTAGGGTTTGTGGATGGCAGGTGCATGTGGGGCGCGTGGGGCATGTTCCCCCTTCCCTTTCCCCCCTCTCCGGCGTCACCTCCTCACGTTGTGTTGTTTGCGCGGCAGCTGTGCATGCATCTAAGTATTTGGGGGGGGGGCTTATTTTCAGGGGGGCTTATTCTAGCGCATGCATCGAAAAGCCTGATTGGCCTTATTATGGGGACATGTATTATTTTTGGGAAAACACGGTATATATATATATATATATATGAAAACTCTGGGAAACATTGGGTAGAATCCAGAAATTTTCATTCCTCTCTTTGCTAGCAAATGCCAAAGCCATGATGTGCTGATGACTTTGAGTCGGCAATACCTTTTAAGAAAAATTACAGACTATGCCAAATTCACCATGATTGAAACATAACTTTACCAGGTAAAGAACAGGTCAAATATGAGAGTTGATGTTTTCCACCCCTCTATTCTACTCGACAATAGATCTGGGGTTGTATAGTGATCTCTGAGTCTAGTTTTAAAAAGGTTCATCCCTGTTTAGCTCTTCAAAATCAGTCAGTGCCGGTTAGGTACTTTATTAAAACAAGCTTCATGGTTCCGTGATAAAGAAATATATCTAGATCTTGATTTTTTTGAACACTAAAGCTATTGTGGAAATTATCAGTGTATTATGTTCCAGTAATCATCATATCAGCTTTTATTGAGGAAACATACAGACATTTCTTATAATTGACTATAATGATTTACTATTAGATTGGAAGGTCTAATATTTCTTATGCTAAAGAATGGGATACTTCCTACCCTTCTATAAGATGTTAAGAATTATACCTGAAATTGTGTGCTTGGAAACAACATCCCCCTGAATTTCAAGTTTTCTCTACCATTATTTTAGCCTAATTTTTATACTCATCAGTCATCTAAATTGACCTGTTACTTGGGAGGAGTCTTGTGTGTGGCTGGATAAGTCATACTGCCTGTTTTACTTGTAATCCTAGGCCATAAAATAACATACAATTTCGTTGAATGCAATTTGCAAAACTAACCTTTCTGATGGACGAGATCATCCATCACCACAGGACGAGGTATCATCAAAATGCTGATGAGACCCAGCTATCTATCTCCATCCTGGGTGAAGTGAGTGAGGCAGTAGTCACCTTTTCATTGTACATGGAGACTGTGGATGGGGAACAACAGATAACTAATAACTATAACTATACGTCTTTTGTGGTACACAGCAGATAAGGTCACAAGCATTAACCCCCAGGCTTGTGATTTCTTATGGAACTTTCCACAGCCTCTAAGGCCTGCTGAGGCCTGAACTTTAGTTCTACCATCTCAACATGTCCCTTTTTACCAATCTTCAAACCAATCATTCAAATTTATACTATTCCTGATCAACAAGACAGACCCAGTATATTAACTTGGGTGTCTTCTTGGACTCTTTGACCAGCTCCTGGTCAAAGAGCAGCTGGCAGGTGTGGCCAGGAGAGCCTTTCCCAGCTAGGTGTTATCTGCCACTTACCACCCTTCCTGATGGAGGACTGTCATTTGATCACTCATGCCATGGTCATCTCCCAATTGGACTATTGCAATGCGATCTACATGGGACTACCCTTGAAAAGTATACAGAAGCTATAGAATGTGCCATACTGGGTGCCCAAAGAAGGCCATATATAAACACCCTTGCTCCACAAACTGCACTGGGTGCCAGTTTGCTTCCAGGTCCAATTTAAGTTGTTGGTAATAATCTATAAAGCCCTACATGACATGACATAGGGCCAGGCTACCTATGGAATTGGCTTTGCCCCATCACATCAGACCATTCCATATCCCAACCTGGTATATTGTACACTGCCCAGAGCATTTATTTGAGGGAGATGGTTTGTTAAGAAATATGAAATACAAATCAGTAATAAGATAGACTTTTAAAATGACCCCTACATTAACTCACCAACCAAGTCTTGGTAAGGATATTTCAAAAAGACAATAGAATAGCATATTCTTTATTGGTGAAGTGTGATTGGACACACAAGGAATCTGCCCTAGTATACACACAAACAACAAGGTGATAAATCATAAATCATAAGATACAAGCAACAAAGCGATAGGCATATGATACATACATACATATGACCAAACTTGGTACACAGACGACTTACCCTCTGGAGACAAACACTGTGGGGATAAGACATCCCTGGTGTGTGTGTGTGTGTGTGTTTTGTGGGTCCAGTTTTCCAATTTTGACTCTAAGAAAAGACTGATTTGAGAATGTGATCCAATTGATGATATCAAACCCTGCTACTAATTCTCCATTTTGGTCAAAAGAAATAGCTCTTCCACTGCTGTCATTAAATGAGACATACCTAAGAAAGTGATGCATCTAAATGAGAGTAAGAAAAGAACCATTTTATACATTCCTTTTTATTGCAATTTATTTTTAATACTATTCATATGCTATGCATATTGACTCCTAAGGATGGGGAGGCAGAGTTTTTAACTTTATTGATACAATGACATCAGACTATGCCAGGGGTCGGCAACCCGCAGCTCCGGAGCCGCATGCGGCTCTTTCGCCCCTCTCCTGCATCTCCCTGTCGCACCCACCGGTTGTTAAGTTTTTCCGGGATATTACCGGCTGATTTCATCCAGCCGTTCGCCCGGGGTGACTCCTGGCGCAGCTTGAGAAAAGAAGAGACTCTCTCCCCTCCCAGTCACTCCTCACGTGGTTGGCCCCGCCCATCGCCCCAGTCATTCCTCACGTGGCTTGACAAAACAGAATCCTCACGTGGTTGGTCCCGTCCATCCCCCGCCCCTCCTCGCTTTGCCGAATAAGAGAAGAAAGAAGAGAACAGACTCGCAGTCACTTCTTGCCTCACCGGAGAAGTTCGAACTGCAATCCTCGCCTCGCCGGAGATCTGACTCGCTACCCAGGAAGTCACTACTCGGTGAGAAGCAGGGGTGGGTTCCACTTACCTTCCCCACTGGTTCGCATCGCGACGTTCCCTCACGCAATTTGGCTTCCGCACATGCTCAGTAGCTGCAATCAGCCCGAAACACAGCTGAGGAGCTGATCAGCTGTGCTTCGGGCCAAGGAATAAAGGTCAGTATAAACCCGGGGGCGGGCGGAAGGGCCCTTTTTCAAGCAGCAGAACAGGAAAAACCTTCCAAACAGTTAAAAAAAGTCGCAAAAAAATCACAAAAAAAGATGGCGGTACCCACGGACTGGCACCGCAGCAGGTCGCTACCGGTTCGGGTGATCCGGTCTGAACCGGGAGGAACCCACCCCTGATGTTACTACTCACCAATGATGCAGTATACGTTTGAGAACCTTACAAAAGCATTGAATTCTGGAAAAAAAGTATTTATTCCTTTTCATATTTTCTGAATGCATGCATATCTTTGCCAGTAAATATTCATATAGATCTTATATATATTGTAA
>QLTV01001800.1:496353-511782 GCA_003457575.1 Thermophis baileyi | reverse complement strand
TCCAATCCAATCCAATCCAATCCAGTGGTGAAATCTACTTACCTTCCCTACCGGTTCGGAAGTGCTCGCAGTTTTTCACCCACGCTCCGCTCATGCACGGGTATTTTCACATTCTGCGCATGCGCAGAATGCTTTGCACATGCGCAGAGGGTAAAAAAACCCAAAATGGCGGCATCTGGGCAGGTGGGCGGAGCCTCGCGCTGCTGTTGCTACCGCACCGGCAGGCGGCGCTACCGGTATGCCTGGACCGGGCAGAACCGGGAGCATTTCACCCCGATCCAATCCTTGTGGTCGTAAGTTGAAGACTACCTGTATTTTTTTACAGGTAATCTTTGACTTATGACCACAATCCCACTCCACTCCACTCCACTCCACTCCACTCCACTCCATTCCATTCTACTTTTTGAAAAAAAATAAAATGAAAAGAAATAAAAAGGATAGGATCTAGGATAATGACAACAGATAGAACCTGTTGGCTTTTATTATTTTTGATTAATAACTCTGTTAGGCGGTGAACATGCCTAATAATCTTTCTTTCTACTATTTTCCCCAAAAACAACCCTGAGAGGTGTATTTGGCTGAGAGACAATGATTGGCCCAAAGTCACCCAGCCAACTTTCATGCCTAAGGTGGGACTAGAACTCCGAGACTCCTGGTGATTGGCCCTAAGTCACCCATGTGGGTTTCATACATATGGCGGAACTAGAATTCACCGTCTCCTGGCCCAAAGTCACCCAGCTGGGTTTCATGCCTAAGGAAGAGGAGTCCATGAATTCTAGTCCTGCCTTAGGCATGAAAACTGGCTGGGTGACCTTGGACCAATAACCAGAAGACTGTGAGTTCTAGTCCCACCTTAGGCATGAAACCCAGCTGGGTGACTTTGGGCCAGTCCTTCTCTCTCAGCCCAACCCACCTCACAGGGTTGTTGTTATGGGGAAATTACAAAGAGGAAGATACGTTGGATACAGTAGTGGGCTCTAAAACCCTTTACTACCGGTTCGTGCACGCACTCGCACACGCGAGCGACGCTTCTGCGCATGCGCAGAAGCGTCCCGGGCGGGTGGGCGGAGCCTCCCGCTGCCGCCGCTACTGGTTCTAAGAACCGGGCCAAACCGGGAGCAACCCACTTCTGGTTGGATATGTTTGCTGCCTTGAGTTATTTGTAAAAAAAATAAGGAATATACAGTATATATACTGTGCCTCTATAATTCTTTTTCCTCTGGGCTATCCCTTCCATTTAGAGGACAAAAAAACACTTTCTTTTATTCGGCATCTTTCAGGTATTCAAGTATAGACTACCTAAAATGCTTGTCCCTACGGACTGCTGTTTGCAGCTTTATTGTCAATTCTGCTGGATGACACGGGGGAAAAGCCACAAATAGAAAGGGAAGGAAGCCAAGCACAGATTCCTGTAGTTTTTCTAACCAACTTTCTCTTCCACGTAACTCAACCAGTGTTTTAAGTAAATCAACAGAGATCTGTTACAGAGAACCGTGGATGAGGTTTTTCTCTCTCTTTGATTTTTCCTTCCACAGATTAAGATACGGAGAAGATGCTGGAAAACACCTTAAAATAGGGAAGGTACTGGAAAACAGAAAACAAAACAAAACAAAACAAAAAAACCCAAACCATGCCAAATTGCAGTCATGAGAACTGTAGAACGCTGCAACCAGTCATAAAAGCGAGCCGGTTGCCAAGCATGCAAAATGTGATTATGTGAACATGCAGGTAGGCGGAGTGGCAGTCTTAACTTTGAGGACAGAAGCTTTTTTGAAGTCCATCATAACCAGAGGTGGTATTCAGCCGGTTCGGACCAGTTCAGGCGAACCGGTACTGGTGACCTGCGGGTGGTCCCCNNCCCCATCCCGGCTGTCAGGCCGAAGCCATATTTTATTAGAGACTTTGGCCTGCCACACTTTATGCTTTAGAATGTATGCTTTGTATGTATGGGAATTTGGGAGGGGCCGTTGCATGCTGCACGTCTGCACGTAGCCATAACAAATTCCTTTCAGATTGCCAAGGTCATCCTTTGTCCTGCACCTGCACGGAAGGAAATGGGAGTTGCTGCCAAGTGCCAGATGAAGATTGGTTCATGTGATGGACTTGGGGGCATGGGGACAAGGGCTTGAACTTTCAACTGGGTGGAGAAATCCCTGAGACTTCAGATTCGGGTTTCTCACAGCCGTACCAACATGGCTCTATTAATAAATTGGAAATTAGAGGAATGCTTTGCCTCGGACTCTGATTTAGATTTAGATGCTATTTGGAACCCTGACACTGGTGCTATGCCATCCTATTTAGGCACGTTTTGAAGCCGCGTGCATGCGTACAAGCCGCGCGTGCAAAACGCATGCACGGAAGGCTGCATGCATGCACGGAAGGCGCACACGCACATTTGCAAACCGGTAGGGAAAGTAAGTGATTACCACCTCTGATCATAACTCTGACTGGTAGTTAAGAAGCTGGTCGTAAGTCAAGAACTACCTGTAGAGACTTATGGAGAGAGGAATATACAACGAAGGACAGGGAATTTACATATAAACCTTTGACTCTCTTGTATTTAAATAAGTGCAAGAATGCGTTTCTGCATGTAGGGTGTTTTGCCACCTGCCTTTTCAGCTTTGAAAGCAAGGGTTATCATCACGTTGAAGGAGGACCAGTAGGGAGAGTTGAAGGGAAGATTTTTGGGTGCTCCGTTGTGGTCTGGGTAGTCCTCAACTTACGGCCACAACGGAGCCAAAATTTCCGTCGCTAAGCGAGACAGTTGTTAAGTGGGCTTTGTCCCATTTTGCAAGCTTTCTCACCGTGATGGGTAAATGGATCACTGCAGTTGTTAAGTTAGCAACACTGTTGTTAAGTGAATCTGGCTTCTTCATGGACTTTGCTTTTCAGAAGTTCTCAAAAGGGGATCACATGACCCCGGGACATTGCAACCATCATAAATATGAACCAGTTGCCAAGCGTCTGAATCCCCCCCCCCCGTGCCATTGCTCTGCCAAACAACTACCGTATTTTTCGGAGTATAAGACGCACTTCCCCCCCTTAAAAGAGGGTGAAAACTTGGGTGCATCTTATACACCGAATGTAGCCCCGTGCAACCACCCCTACCCTTTGGCTTCTGCCTCCCAGCAATTTGCCTCCTTGCAGAAAACAGAGCAGAGCCTGATTAGCACAAGCAACTGATTATCGGCCTCCCGACCATCAGCGGATTCAGGCTGCAGGCAGGCGGCAATAGGCTATGGCAGGGGTCGGCAACCTTAAAAACTCAAAGAGCCATTTGAACCCGTTTCCCAGAGGAAACGAAACACCCGGAGCCACAAATCCTGGTTGGGCGTGGCCAACTCGATGTCACTCCCACTGAGTCACATGACCCCGCCCCCCAGCTACGCCTACCCAGGTTTTGTGGCTCTGTTTTCTATGAGAAACAGGTATCTCTCTCTCTCTCCATGAAACAAGTATCTCTCTTTTCCCTCTCTCTTTCTCCCTCCCTCCCTCTCATCTTTCTTTCTCTCTTTCCCTCTCCCCATCTCTCTCTATCTCTCTCTCCCTTCCTCCCCACCCATCTCTCTCTCCCTCCCTCATCTCTCTCTTTCTCCCTCTCTCCCCTTCTCTCTCTGTGTGGTGAAGAACGATCGCTACCCCCAGCGAAGGCTTCTCTTTGGGCGACCCTCCTCCCCCTCTCGCGACTCCCTGGCTGGCAGTGGCACGCGCGGGGAGACCCTCCTCAAGCGAGCGCCAAAGCTCAGCAAAGGAGCAGGCGGAGGGCGGGTGGTTGCTCGCTTAAGGAGGGTCTTTGGACACGGCTTCTCTCCTGCCCTAAGGATCCGGCCATTACTTTGCTGTGTCCCATCCAGTCTCCCCCTCCCCACAGCTCTTCGGCCGAGTGAGGAGGGCGTGAGCTCCAGCCTGAAGCAGCAGGAAGCGAAGGCTGCCTTACGTGCAAATGTGGCATGAAGGCAGCTAAAGGGCCACTTCTCTCCTGCCCTAAGGATCCGGCCATCGCCTTGCCATGTCCTGTCCCGTCCCCCCTCCCCACAGCTCTTCGGCTGAGCGGGGAGGGCGTGAGCTCCAGTCGGAAGCGGCAGGAAGTGAAGGCAGCTACAGGGCTGCTTCTATCCTGCCCTAAGGATCTGGCCATCACCTTGCCGTGCCCACCCCACCCTGCATGAGAGGAGAAGGAAGGGGAGGAGGGTCACCGGAGCGAAGGCAGCCTTCGCTTCCTGCCGCTTTGGGCTGGAGCTTACGCCCACCCCGCTCGGCCGAAGAGTTGTGGGGGGGGACGGGACAGGACACGGCAAGGCAATGGCCAGATCCTTAGGGCAGGAGAGAAGCCGCATGCAAAGACCCTCCTTAAGCGAGCAGCCGCCCACCCTCCGCGCGCGCCTTTGCTGCGCTTTGGCGCTTGCTTGAGGGACTCCCTGCACATGTGCACCCTCCTGGCCCCGCCACAGCCAGCCAGGGAGTCGCGAGAGGGGGAGGAGGGTCGCCCGAAGGAAAGCCTCCGCCGGGGGTGGCCGGAGAATCAGCCCCGCCCACTTCTCCATTCCCGCCGTCGCGCTTACCTTCTCAGGCCAGGTGAGGGAGGGGAGGGCAAGGCCAGCCAGTGATGGGACAGGGAACCACAGCAGGGGTCCCAAAGAGCCGCATGCGGCTCCGGAGCCGCGGGTTGCTGACCCCAGGGCTATGGCAATCCCTGCAGCCTGTGCTGAAACTGAAAGTGAAACTAAAACTTAAAAGAGGCAAATTGCTGGGAGGCAGAGGCAGATTTTTATTTTCTTGTGCTAATCAGGCTGTGCTGAAACTGGCTGTTGTTTGCTGCAAGGAGGTAAGTCAATAACTATAAATGCCTATAGAATGTTCAAATTATTAGACTTCTTTTTTAAAGACTGCTTTATTATTGTTCTAGACAACTTAACAAAATGAAGAAGCTTTTTAAAATAAATGCTTGATCTGAAGAGGCCCAGTGCTATTGTATCTTCTTTTAAATAGCAGAGAATAACCTATACTTCCAGAAAGCCACATCAGTTTTAACAGCATCTGTACAAGTAATAATCTGAAATGTAACCGTGTGCTGTTATAGTATTAAGATAAGGCAGCTGAGTTAGACCCTGACTTAGTCATGTTTGGAGTAGATCTATTGAAATAATTGGGAGGAGTTAGTGTGACTACATTTAAGAAAACTTTCTGGCATTAATATACTGCCATAATGTACATTTCTCCAATTCTTTGCTATTTCTATGGGCCAGGCACACATGCACAGAAATACACAGCAAACAGTGTATATCATCTGTACTGTTTGCTGTTTGCTGGGAGGCAAATTGCTGGGAGGCAGGGGCAGATTTTTTTTTCTTGTTTTCCTCCCGAAAAGTTAGGTGCATCTTATACTTCGGAGTGTCTTATACTCTGAAAAATACGGTAATTCCCACCATTCTTCTCATTTTTCCAATTATCTATCTGCTTATCTTCTTATGAGTATAACTTTGTTGCTTGTATCTTACGATTGATATTGTTTTAATTAATATTCTAGTATGATTTATGTTGACTGCTATTTAGTATCCTATGAGTATCATTAAGTGTTGTATCATATGATTTATGTTGATTGTATTTTTATTATGACTATGATCATGATTTATCACTTTGTTGTTTGTATGTACAGTTAGAGCTTATACACCGGGAACAAATTCCTTGTGTGTCCAATCACACTTGGCCAATAAAGAATTCTCTTCTCGTCTCTTCTCTTCTCTTCTCTTCTCTTCTCTTCTCTGCTCTTCTCTTCTCTTCTCTTCTCTTCTCTTCTCGTCTCTGCTCTGCTCTTCTCTTCTCTTCTCTTCTCTTCTCTTCTCTTCTCTTCTCTCCTCTCCTCTCCTCTACTCTGCTATCCTCTTCTCTACTATATTCTATTCTATTCTATTCTATTCTATTCTATTCTATTCTATTCTATTCTATTCTATTCTATTCTATTCTATTCTATTCTATTCTATTCTATTCTATTCTATTCTATTCTATTCATCACATAACCATGTGGATCCTGCAACAGTCATAAGTGTGAAAAACAGTCGTAAGACACTTTTTCCAGTATCATTCCAGTAACTTTGAACAGTCACTAAGTGAACTGTTGTAAGTCGAAGACTACCTGTATTAGTGGCCCCACAGAAAGCAGAAAATATTGGGGACCCATTGGCCCAGGGCTACATCTTTCCATCTTCCTGTGGATACCATAAACCTGTTAGATCTGATGCTGACATCCACTCCTGAGCAGGGGTGGGTTCTAACTTACCTCGCTGCCGGTTTGCTCCCTCCCGCACTGCGTGGCCGCACCTCGTTGGCGCGTGTGCACTTAGCGCGGGCGCATGCGCAGTGCAAAAAAATAAAAAAATTCCCCTCCCCCCAAAAAGCCAAAAACAAGATGGCGACACATGCACAGTGCTGGAAACTCAGCTTCTGCGCAAGCACAGAAGAAAAAAAGCCTGGGAACCCCCCCCCCAAATAAAAATAAAATTCAATTTTAAAAAAAAAAGATGGCGGCGTCCACGGACCGGCACCGACTGAACCAGATCCGTGACATCATCGTAACATCACCAGCGGATCACTACCAGTTCGGGCGAACCGGTCTGAACCGGGAGGAACCCACCTCTGCTCCTGAGGAAGGAAAATCTTTAGCAGAGTTAAAAGAGCAAAGAGGTAGTGAACAGAGAAGCCACAAATAAGCCTTGATCTTATGTACTCTGTATCTCTGGTCATCTAATTAAGCTATCAGCAGTCTCATCTATTTGGCAGAGAAGGCATCTTTCTCTTAAATTGCACCGAAAAAGGAGAGGTGAAGAGAGAAATTGAGAAAAGTGAACGGGGGGGGGGGGGAAACAATCAGTAAGGCATTGGACATCTGTTACCTGTGTGAGTTGTACATTTTAATTAGCACAACCTTGATCGCTCACCTTGGAAATAGGCAAAGGAATGAGATTTTTAATGTGCTTGAATTCTCTATGCTTATGCTTCCCATTGTGCATTCTGTTCTGTTCTGACTCGAATTCAAATCTCAAAATATTGGGGGGGGGAAGGAAGTGGATAAGTCAAGAGAATGCAGTAACATCAGACTGTTATATGAGGAGAAAGAAACATCCTTTCCTCTCTACTATTCACGTTTCCCAAAGCAATGCTAGAAGGCTGCAGGGGAGAGATCCTTTACATGAGTGCTTAGTTTACACTCTAGTGCTGGATTCACCAATATAGTGCTCATAAGAATGCTAATATGCTCCTGGATGTCTTCTTAATATTCAGATGGTTCCTTGCCTATTTGTGTTTTTATAGTTGAAGGAAGGAAGGAAGAAAAAAGAAAAGAAAAGAAAAGAAAAGAAAAGAAAAGAAAAGAAAAGAAAAGAAAAGAAAAAGCATAATTTAGGACAATATTCTTAAATATCTCTCCTCCCAACTGTATTTTTTTTTTCTTCCCAGTCCTTTGCAAAATCAAAAGAAAAATAAAAAGTTATACAGGTAATCCTTGACATACAGCAGTTCATTTAGTGACCGCACTGAAAAAAGTGGCATATGGCCGTTTTTTACATTTAACAACCATTGCAGCATCCCCGCAGTCACGTGATCAAAATTTGGACGCTTGGCAACTGACTCATATTTATGACGGTGGCAGTGTCCTGGGGGGGTTCATGTGATCCCCTTTTGGGACCTTCTGATAAGCAAAGACAATGGGGGAGCCAGATTTTAACAACTGTGTTACTAACTTAAGAACTGCAGTGACTCACTTAACAACTGTGGCAAGAAAGGTCATAAAATGGGGCAAAACTCACTTAGCCATTTTGGTCTCTACTGCAGGGGTGGGTTCTAACTTACCTCACTGCCGGTTCGCTTCCTCCCACACCACATGGGTGCGCGTGTGTTGCGCGCTGCGCGGCCGTGTCGTACGGCCGCACGCATGCGCAGTGCTGAAAATCCAGCTTCTGCGCATGCACAGAAGCAAAAAACAGCTTCTGCACGTGCGCAGAAGCAAAAAACAAGATGGCGGCGCCTATGGCGCCGCCGAGAGAGCTGGTTCGGGGGCATGTCCAGCCGGCCATCGCTGCCGGTTCGGCGAGCAGGGGGAAATTCCCACTACCGGTTCTAAAGAACCGGTCCGAACCGGCAGGAACCCACCTCTGTTCTATTGGGGTTGTAATTCAAGGCCTACCTGTATTTCATTCCAATTGGAGATTTTTGAGCAAATGTTCATTCTGATACGATTTGAACATCAGTTGCTGTATTAATTTGCAGGATGGACCTCCATTAACAAACAACTTTATCGTGCATTCCTGATGCCTTCTGGGCTGAAATAAATGGTTAAATGGCATGCATGGACAGAAAAATGATTTGTAAATGTGAATTTAAATGGCCATTTTTTTGGTAAATATTCAAACAGCAGGTTAATGAAAAAAAAAAAGCTCTTAATAGATACATGGATACAAATAAACCTAGCATAAATGAGAAACTGCCAGGTTTGAAGGCTTTGCTATGATTACTTCCCTAAAAGTAATTGTCTGTTTTTTCCATAGGGGAGAAAAAAAAAGTTTCTTTTCAGGCAAAACCCAGCTTGTTTGGACACATTTTCGGTGTTGGTTCCCTGTAGCTTTTTCCCCAACAAAATTTCTCCTAGTGCACAGGACGCAGTGCCGCAATGCCTTAGTGACACTGGAACTGTCGGCCAGAAATGGGCTGCACTCCAGCGGTTTGAGTCCCGCTCCACGAGATGGAGTGAGCTCCCATACTCGCTTCCCAGCTCCTGCCTACTCAGCAATTCCAAAGCATGCAATATTGCAAGTAGATAAATGGTACCACTTAGGTGAGAAAAACCTTCCTTCGCTTATGTGTGCGGTGAGCGGAAGGCGGCGCTGGACCTGAGTCAATGCAACACAAGGCAAGGTGAGACTGATGGAGGAACCTAGAACAGCCAGAAACCTCTAGCACCTCTAGCCAGCTGCTGTAAGCTAGTTTGTCCCCCTTGTAGGGGTGCAAGGGCTGAACAGAATAAACTAACGATCTAGGGCAGGGGTGTCAAACTCAATGACAGCTCGATGTCACTTGTGACAGGGGCACCTGTGGTGGCCCAGTGCTAAGGCAGGACTTCCCTCAGACCCTACCTCCCTCTCATTATAATCTCTTTCCTTTCCTTTCCTTTCCTTTCCTTTCCTTTCCTTTCCTTTCCTTTCCTTTCCTTTCCTTTCCTTTCCTTTCCTTTCCTTTCCTTTCCTTTCCTTTCCTTTCCTTTCCTTTCCTTCTTTCCTTTCCTTTCCTTTCCTTTCCTTTCCTTTCCTTTCCTTCCTCTTATCCTTATCCTTATCCTTATCCTTATCCTTATCCTTATCCTTATCCTTATCCTTATCCTTATCCTTATCCTTATCCTTATCCTTATCCTTATCCTTATCCTTATCCTTATCCTTATCCTTATCCTTATCCTTATCCTTATCCTTATCCTTATCCTTATCCTTATCCTTCCCTTCCCCTTATCCTTCCCTTCCCCTTCCCCTTCCCCTTCCCCTTCCCCTTCCCTTCCCTTCCCTTCCCTTCCGTTCCCTTCCCCTTATCCTTCCCTTCCCTTCCCCTCATCCTTTCCTTCCCTTCCCCTTATCCTTTCCTTTCCTTTCCTTCCCTTCCCTTATCCTTCCCTTCCCTTTCCCTTCCCCTTCCCCTTATCCTTCCCTTCCCTTATCCTTCCCTTCCCCTTCCCCTTCCCCTTATCCTTCCCTTCCCCTTATCCTTCCCTTCCCTTTCCCTTCCCCTTCCCCTTCCCCTTCCCCTTATCCTTCCCTT
Source organism: Thermophis baileyi (assembly GCA_003457575.1). Taxonomy (NCBI): domain Eukaryota; kingdom Metazoa; phylum Chordata; class Lepidosauria; order Squamata; family Dipsadidae; genus Thermophis; species Thermophis baileyi. Next base: position 501,987 of record QLTV01001800.1, on the reverse strand, counting down.
CCCTTCCCTTCCCCTTATCCTTTCCTTCCCTTCCTTCCTTCCTTCCTTCCTTCCTTTTCCTTTCCTTTCCTTCTTTTTCCTTCCCTCTTCATTCTCCTTTCTTCTTCCTTCCCTTCTTTCCTTATTTTTCCTTCCTTGCTCTCTTCCCATCTTCCCTTCTTTTTGTCTTACCTCTTTCCGTTTCTTCTTTCCTGTCCCTTCTTGGATGCTCAAATGCAAAAGGGGAAACATTTCTCCTTTTTTTTGGTTTTTAGTTTGTTTTGCTAGCCCTCTGCCAGCGAAAAGCGAAGGACCGACCCACGGTGCCTCTGCCAGCAAAAACGGATATTAATCATGCATCCCTTTATTGCTTTGACTTTTGGAATTGCGGCTGTCTGCAGCGAAGAGTCAACGGTCCTTTTTATCCCATCTTCTTGCATTAGAGCAGGGGTATCAAACTCGATTTCATTGTGGGCTGCATCAGGGTTGTGTTTGACCTTGGGGAGCTGGGGTGGGCGTGGCCAGGGGGGCCATGGCCAGCTTGACATCACTCGTGTCGAGGGCACCTGTGGCTGCCTGAGCGCTCTGCCAGTGAAAACGGGCTCCCAAGCTCCATTTTCGGCCACGACAGCCTCCTGCAACCCTCTGCCAGAGAAAACGGAGTTCGGGAGGGCCACACGCAGCCCTCCCGAGCTCTGTTTTCGCTGGCAGAGGCACCGTGGGCCGGTCCATCAATGTTTCCAGGGTGGCCCCGTGGGCCAGATTTAAGCATCCCATGGGCCGGATCCGCCCCCCCCCAGGCCTTGAGTTTGACACCTCTGCTTTAGAAGTTGAAAACTGAAACATTAAAAATGACTTCCAGTGTGATTGTGGAACCGCAGTACAGGTATTCCCCGACGTACGGCCACAATGGAGGCCAAAATTTAGGTTTTCTAAGCGAGATTTTGGCAGTAAAATTTCCTTTCTAGGAAAGTGGAAGGATTGCTGCTACTTTTGAGTGTAGCAAGGAGATGTCTATGGAGATGCTCAGTCATGCAGGTCATGGTTGTCCCAAAGGTGCTTTTTCAAGAGGCAACTGGACTTTCTGGTTTTTTCTTTGAAGACATTTCGCTTCTCATCCAAGAAGCTTCTTCAGCTCTGACTGGATGGTGGGGGGAATGGCAGGATTTATACTCCTTGCAGACAGCTGGTCATTTGCATTCTTTTTAGAGAGTCATTGAGGCCACCTGGAGGTTTGTCTGTGTCCTCAGGGTCACCTGAGTGAAGCAAGGAGAGCTTGCTTTATATGTGTGACCAAACATGGAGGAACATTGCGACGGCTTCCTGCAACCCTCTGCCAGCAAAAATTATCAGAGTTTGTTGCATAAAAATAAAAAAAAACCAGAAGCACACCCAGATGACTGATTCAGCTGGATTCAATAACTTCTTTATAAACATAGTGACAGATGAATTTACAATACCATTAGCAGATTATTTCTTCAAGTAAACACCTGCAGGAGTTAGCTTCATTTCAGCAGAGAGGACAAAGAGTAGAGTGCAGAGAGTAGAGAGCAGAGTGGGACACTGAGCCACGCCCAGCCTTAAGCATAAGTTTTCAGTTTCGATTCTCTGCACAGACTCAGATGTGGTTAGCTCCCATTGGCTGACTCAGTTGCTATGCCTATTCATTGGCTGACCTTGTTAACATGGCTCTCCCAGTCATGAATATTCTAACAAAAATGGAGTTCAGGGGGCCGCGCTGCAACCCTCTGCCAGCGAAAACGGAGTCCTCCCGAGCTCCGTTTTCGCTGGCAGAGGCACCGCGGGCCGGTCCTTCACTGTTCCCTGGATGGCCCCGTGGGCCAGATCTAAGCACCCTGCGGGCCGAATCCGGCCGGTGGGCCCTCAGTTTGACACCCCTGATCTAGGCTATCAGGACTGCTTCGTGTCTAGCATTTGTAGATTTCCCTGACACTGTAAGCCATACGCTAAATAAATACATTGGCTAGTGCTTCACAGCGGGAAAGCATTTGGACGATGGAGATGCTATGCTATGCCCTTACGTGAAAACAGGTTTTTTGTTTTTTTGGTTTGGAAATAGCAATTGAATTGGCCCAATGTGAGGAAGTGATTCAATTGTCCAAACTAGATCAACTTTCAGAAACAACTGAAATGGTCAAATTGATCAATTTTGCCCAATATCCCCATCCCTTTGGCTACCATCGCCGTTTTAACTTATTCAGTATAATGTAATGAACCATCTGGTTTTCTTTGTTGCCTTCAGCTGGTCACCAGAGAGAAACCTTTTGTCATCCCTGTCAGGATTTAAGTAGGTTTGCCACATGTACAGTAGGTATAACTGCTGACTCAAATAGCTTTTTAACAGGCAAGGCCCCAAAGTCAAGGATAGGGTGAGGAAGGAAGGACGGAAGGGAAGGAAGGAAGGAAGGAAGGAAGGAAGGAAGGAAGGAAGGAAGGAAGGAAGGAGCTTATAATGAGAGTGAGGGAGGGTCTGTGGTAAGTCCTGCCTTAGCACTTGGCCACCACAGGTGCCCCCGACAAGAATGACGTTGAGCTGGCCTCGCCCATGCTGGCCACGCCCCCCCAAGGTCAAACACAACTCTGATGCAGCCCTCAATGAAGTCTAGTTTGACACCCCTGCTCTATAGCCAAAGCTATGGTTTTCCCATTGTAATGCATGGCTGTGAGAGTTGGGGAGAGAGAGAGAGAGAGAGAGAGAGAGAGAGAGAGAGAGAGAGAGAGAGAGAGAGAGAGAGCAGAAGAAGGCAATGGCAGGCTGCGTCTGGGTTGCTTCCAAGCAAATTATATGGATGTGTTGCTGAAGTCACCAGGAACTGAGCTCAGCTTGAAGAAAACAATAACTTGGAAGGGACGAGTAATAATGAGCAATCCGTTGGCATTGTAACAATCCATGCAGAGGTGAGGTTTCTATCTGTACCATCCCTCCTGCTTTATAAATTGCTCAAGCTTCCTTCCAAGTGTAAGCAACGGCTGAGTAGAAACTGCCTCCTGGCGATTTTCTTATTGGAAAACTGTATGTGTAAAAAAACCCAGCGAACGCTACAGAAAACATACATTGAGGTGGAAGACTTGGGGAAAGACGTGCAACCGTGCTCAAGGCTGCCTGCGAGTTTCTATTGAACCCACTTGGAACGGAACATGCCCTCAGTAAAATTAGCCTTTTGGTCCAATCTTAAACAAAAAATAATAATGAAACAAACCCCCCCCTCTCTCCAACAATCATTTTTGTGCTAAAGAATAAATACGCCCCAGAGGGCTGACGTTTTCTTCCATTGCTATTGTCGAGTCAGTTGTGCAGCAGATGGACAGAAACTTCCACACCCACCGAACAATAGAGAGACTTGGCTCTTGAAATTAAAAAGACAGAATGGAAAAAAAAATCTCTGAAGAGCTGGTAGGAAAAAAAATACGATACAATTCACCTCAGAATTGAAAAAGTGAATTTCGGTGCTGAGTTTTACTAGTTTTTGCTGTTTTCATTTTTTTGTTTTGTTTCAGAGGCCGTAAAGCATTTGGAGGAATATAAATTGCAAGCAGTGTATTTGTAGCGGCGTTGCATTTAATGGTTTCTCAGCATTTCCCCGATTTTCCAAGGGGTTTGTAAGATGGCCGTAAAAATTCACAGAAAGAAAGAATTTGATAAAGACTCGAGAGGTAAACGTCGCTTCTCTGTCACTCTTTCCCCATCACTCTTTCTTTTCGAGAAGCGTGAATGTCACCGTCATTAGGAAGTGAAGTATAGACACCGATCTTGTAACTGGGAGCAATAAAAGTTCAAAATATTGTTATTTAGGAGATGTTGAAGTATCCGGAAGCTTCAATTGGTTCAAATGTGGCAGCCTGCGTGGTTTTGTGCAAGCCTAGATTTGCAAAAAATGTGTCACCTCTCTTGTGGGAGTTACATTGGCTGCCTGTTTGCTTCCAGATCCAATTCCAATTCAAGTTCCTAGTTATCACTTTTAAAGCTCTACATGGCTTGAAGCCATGTTATTTGAAGGACCACCTCTTTTCAGTCATGTCTACCTGACTCACTAGAGCAGGGAATGGGGTATGGTGGCTCGCATGGTTAGGATGCTGGGTTGGAGGTTAGCAAGCCCGCGTTCGAGACCCGCATGCTGCTGTGGTGGGGGTGAGCTCCCATCCTTCGCTCCAGCTCCTGCCGGGGACATGGAATTGGACGTCCCCCAGGCAACGATGATGTCACCGGCTAATCCTTTTACCCCCTGTGGAAAGACAACTGCCAGGTCATGATTGAACCAAAATATATGTATAGGCCTCAAAAAGCTAACAAGCTAACAGGCCTCAAATGAATTGCTATATAATAAAGTAGCCGCCCAGAGTCCCTTGGGAGTTGGGCGGCATACAAATTTAATAGATAATGATAATGATAATGATAATGATAATGATAATGATAATGATAATGATAATGATAATGATAATGATAATGATAATGATAATGATAATGATGATGATGATGATGATGATGATAATAATAATAATAATAATAATAATAATAATAATAATAATAATAATAATAATAGTAATAGTAATAGTAATAATAATAATAATAATAATAAGCCAGAATGATTTCCTAAGGATAACATAATATTTGTACTTTGCTGTGCTAGTGCAATATTGCAATTTGAATCTGCAAAGTAGGTAGTTTTAGAAGTTATTTTTTGATTAGGAACATCAAAGATGTTAGGAAATAGGGAACTGAAACTAGCAAATGGTGGAGGATTTCCAATGAACTCATATGTATGTGTTAACAGACGGTCAGTAGGCGAGAACAAGGAAGCAACCTCAGTAAAATTCCATTTACTGGGGGGCATGAGAAGAAAGGTATAAAAGAAGGAGATGAGTCTCAGATCGGGGCCACTGATTGTAGCTATTCCTTGCCGGACCTAGCTATCGTCTCTGGACCTCATCGCAATGGGTTGTTGATGTAAGTAATGTTATGTTGGCTGTTCATGTTCCAAATTGTTCATGAAATAAACCTCTGAATCTTAAAGTAAGATTTATTGTTCGTGTTGCTGTCTCCTGTTTCCTTTATTGGGGTATTTTTATAACACCCCAAAATGCCTTGGTGCTTCTGACATGAGTGTGATGTGACTACAGCAGGGATGCAGAAGATGTTACGGGTCCCGTTTCTTAAGGAGGTCTATCTAGTGGGACCAAGAAGAAGGGACTTCTCCGTGGTGGCTTCCTCCTTGTGGAACAATATCCCTGAAAAAATAATTTTGGCACTTTCTGAAGGCCCTGCAGATTAGATTAGATTTATTATATTTGTATGCCGCCCAACTCCCAAAGGACTCTGGGCGGCTTAACAACAAACAAAAAAACATTAAAAACATCATAAAAAACATTATAAAACATCCTAATCAATAATAAAACATTAAAACATTAGACATTAAAACAATTTAAAATTCATGCATATCCCATCATGGCCGGATCTCGCAGATTACAACTGCGAGATCATGGCCTCAGGCCTGCCGGAAAAGCCAGGTCTTTACTGCTTTTCGGAAGGCCAACAGGGTGGGGGTAGTCCGGATCTCAGGAGGTAACTGGTTCCAGAGAGCCCGGGCAGCCACAGAGAAGGCCCTCCCCCGCGGGCCCGCCCGCCGACACTGTTTA
>QLTV01001800.1:463640-475713 GCA_003457575.1 Thermophis baileyi | reverse complement strand
TTTTTTTGGCATTTTCTCCCTCTTGTTGCTCTCTTTCTCCTCCTTTCACATTTGTTTTTCTCTTTTCCCTCTCCCTCTTTTTCTTTCTCTCCCCCTTCTCTCTCTTTTTCCCTCTTTTCCCTCTCTCATTCTTTCCCTCCAGCTCTCTCTCTCATTTCTCTCCCTCTCTCCCTTCTCTCTCATTTGTTTCTCTCTTTTTCCTCTCTCTCATTCTCTCCCTCCATCATTTTCTCATTTCTCTCTCTTTTTCTCCCCTTTTTTCTCTCTCTCTCTTTCCCACCCCTCTTTCCCTCCCTCTCTCCCCCCTCTCTCTCGTGTGTGTGTGTGTGTGTGCTCCCTCTTGAACCATTTCCAAAAACAGGCAAGGGTTGGGTTTTTTTTTTCTGATATTCTTTCTTCTTCTTTGGGTGCTATTTACCATATGATTTAAAATCAAGAGTCATTTCAGGTTCCCAGATAAATGAAGCTAGAAGGCAAGGGCGATGGCAGGGATGGAGACTCATTCTGAACGAGAGGGAAGCGCCCCTGTACTTGCTTCTCATCTTGCAGAGGCTTCTTCCGGCGCTTCTTAGTCTTGCCCGCACCTCTCTGCCCCGAGACGCTGGCCCGGCTGCAGCAGATGCTCCGTGATGTAATGGAGGAGGAGGGGACGCTGTCTCCCCCATTGTGAAGAGCGTGCTAAATCTAACTGCTGCGCAAAGCAACTTGCGCAGCAGTTAAATGGGCTCCAGGAGAAGGAGGATATGCAGTCTACCCCATTGTGAAGCACGCTTTTGCTGTGCTGCGCAAGGCGCTGCAAGAGCAGCGGGCAGGCCATAGAGGGGGTATTGGGTCTTTCCCCTGCCCCACGCCAAAGGAAAGCCAGCCGGGCTTCTCCTTCCCTCCTACCCTTCCCCCTTCCCCCTGCTCCCTTCCCCCCACTCAATCCTACTTCAGGACAGAGGGCTGTTGTTCTCGGCACTCGGCGGGGAGGGGAACGCTTCCCCACGCCACCCCCTTCTTTCTCTTGGCCCCAACAAGGGAGGAGGAAGGCCAGGCTTGGGGGATGGCCCCTGCAATATCTGCCCCAGAAGAAGGAGGAGGAGGAGGAGGAGGAGGAGGAGGAGGAGGAGGAAGAGGAGGAGGCGGAGGACGAGGACGAGGACAAGGACAAGGAGAAGGAGAAGAAGAAGAAGAAGAAGAAGAAGAAGAAGAAGAAGAAGAAGAAGAAGAAGAAGAAGAAGAAGAAGAAGAAGAAGAAGAAGAAGAAGAAGAAGAAGAAGAAGAAGAAGAAGAAGAAGAAGAAGAAGAAGAAGAAGAAGAAGACTTGAATACTGAAACATTGTCCAACTTTGAGGTCAATTGAAAATATATGTCATTTAAAAATTTCAGCAGAAGGAGCTTCTACTTCTAGCATTGATAAACAAATGTCCATAAGTATATTTTAATTCCAATAAAAAGATTGTGTTTTGTCATGTTGGGTCTGTGAAATATATAGGATATGAAATATGAGAAAGCACATTAGCTCTTCGTTTAACAAACATAATAAACCAGTGATGAAATCCAATTTTTTTTACTACCGGTTCTGTGGGCGTGGCATGGTGGGCATGGTGTGGCTTGGTGGGCGTGGCTTGGTGGGCGTGGCAGGGGAAGGATACTGCAAAATCTCCATTCCCACCCCACTCTGGGGCCAGCCAGAGGTGGTATTTGCCGGTTCTCCAAACTACTCAAAATTTCTGCTACCGGTTCTCCAGAACCTGTGAGAACCTGCTGAATTTCACCCCTGTAACAAACTGTTTGGGACATTCCTTCCCTACTGGAAGACTTCCAAATTGCTTTCATTCTCGCTCTCTTTTTTTCTTTTCAGATGATTTGATGCGAACTACAGATGTGTCTGTTCATGTCTCTTGGCAAAAATGCCCAGCCTCTATCAAAATACTTGACATTCTTTATAATTTTCAAAGCACCAGAAGATGTCTTCACCTTCATTTTAGGTCCACCAGGCAGTTCAGGTGGAGATCACAGCAAAAACCACTCTACTCAAACCGTTCCTCTCGTTTCCTTGAAAACTGACCAAAGGACATAAATTAATATTTTATGAAAGCTCTGTCTTCACAGAACCTTTCAGCCACTTTAGAGATCATATGCTTTGAAAATGATGAGGTGGCTAACTATCCAAAAACTTCACTTTGCTATTGTTCTTCCTGCCCAAAAAGGTTGCTGTGAGAGTTAAGGGGTCTCCAGGCATACATTTTTTTTGTCAAGTTTTTTTATTTTATATTGCTTATACATATCAATGCGTGAACAGTGTGATACCTGGGTATCAGTGGTGGGTTGCTACCGGTTCAGACTGGTTTGCCCGTACCAGTGGCAGAAATTTGCACCCGCTCACCGAACCGGCAGCGATGGCTGGCTGTCCATGCCCCCGAACCGGTCCTCCAGTCACCGCGGCTGGCAAAGAACCCTCCGCGCATGCAGAGAATCATTTCCCTGACGTGACACAAAACGCACACTTCCGTCGTGATGCGAACCGGTAGGGAAGGTAAGTGGAACCCACCCCTGCTGGGTATCATACATTTTAATACACATAAACATGATATTATTACTCATAGTTATTACATTTCATTTTCATTTCATATTGTTTAAACATATCTAATACTACCGCCATTCAATTTCTAAAACTCCTTCTTATTATTACATATATCTTGTTATGTTAAAATATGTATATTTTAACAATATTGTTGTTCCCCTCTTATTTCTATTTCTATTCCAACTTTTATTCATGTCACCGTAGTATTCAAAGACGTTTCTTTTCTGTCTTTCATCTTTCACCTGCTTTATTATTCATATTTCCCTTATTTAACTCTTCACATCTTTATATATTAAAGTTTCATCCTTCATTCTTTCATTTTTCAGTGTTTCAATATACAATATCATTTAAACATAGGGTAGATCCAGGGGTGGGCTTCAAAATTTTTAGCAAGGGGTTCTCTGCCCAGTTGCTGGCGTGGCCATGGTGGGCGTGGCCTAGTCAGCCGCCTGCACCATGGCGGGAGATGGCATTTTTGCCCTCCTTGGGTTCCGGAGGCTTTCCTCGAGCCTCCGGGAGAGTGAAAACAGCCGCCCCAGGCTCCGGAGGCCCTCTGGAGGCCAGAAATGGGCCCGTTTCTGGACTTCCCGAACTTCCAATAGGCCCGTTTTTCACCTTCCCGAGCCTCCGCGCGTGCCCTGCACTTACCTGCATCCAAAACGGGCCGTGTGGGGACTCCTAGGAGGGGCAGGTGGGGTGGGCGGAGCCAGCCAAGAGTGGGATTTGGGGGTTTTCTGAACTGCACAGAATCTTAGCTAGAGGTTCTCCTGAACCCGTGCGAACCCCCAGCAGCCCACCCCTGGAGCCAGGAGTGAGATTTGGGTCCTCCCTTCTTTCCTTTTTCAGTGTTTCAATATACAATTCTAATACCTGCGAACAAACAATAGCCCAACCCTGGGTAGATCTATTCATATTCCTTCCATTCATCCAATCCATGTAATTCTACTATTAATACACATACTTATAGTAAAATATATTCTTTCATTTATACAATTACTCATTGTTTAATTTTATTATTACTATTTATTATTATTAATGTTATTATTTCACTGCCAATCATTATATTATTCCAGCATGGTAATAATACCATCATTCAAGGCTTCACTTTGCTATTGTTCTTCATTCCCAAAAAGGTTGCTGTGAGAGTTAAGGGGTCTCCAGGCATACATTTTTGATATAGGTTTTGCACTGATACCTTCCAGCCTTGTTTCCATCCTTCTTTAAACTTTAAAATCTTGTGCATTGGTCAAAAAAGGCCTTCCTCTTTGGTTTAAAGATTAACCCGAAAAACTGGATTCCCCTCACAGGGATACTAGGAGACTAAAAAACAGCAATAAATACCAGATATTATTAATGCTGGTAGGATTTGAAATATAATTCCATGAATGTAGAGAACCCACTGGTATGATGTTTTCTCAATTTCTTATGCTCTGCAGTACATAGAAAATTGTAGCGTAGCTCTAACTGGAAAGGATTAGAAACCTGATGATATGCAGGTAACCCTCAACTTTAACATGTTAACAGAGTTGGAAGGGACCTTGTAGGTCATCTAGTCCAACCCCACCCCCCACCCAAGCAGGAGACCCTACACCATTTCTGACAAATGGCACTCTAGTCTCTTCTTGAAAGCTTCCAGTGATGAAGCTCCCACAACTTCCAAAGGCAACTTCTGTTCCATTGGTTGATTGTTCTCACTGTCAGAAAATTCCTCCTTATTTCTAGCTTGAATCTCTACTTGATCAGTTTCCATCCATTATTCCTTGTCTGGCCTTTGAGTGTTTTGGAAAACAGCTTGACCCCCTCCTCTCTGTGGCAGCCCCTCAAATATTGGAAGACTGCTATCATGTCTCCCCTGGTCCTTCTCTTCACTAGACTAGCCATGCCAAGTACTTGCAACCGTTCTTCATATGTTTTAGCCTCCAGTCCCCTAATCATCTTGGTTGCTCTTCTCTGCACTCTTTCTAGAGTCTCAACATCTTTTTTATAGTGTACTTAATGACTGCAATGGAACCCCAAAGTTCTGTTGTTAAGCGAGACAGTTGTTAAGTGAATCTGGTGAATTTTGTCCCATTGTGTGACTTTTCTTGCCACTTTTTAAAGTGAATCTCTGCAGTTGTTACGTTAGTGACAAGGTGGTTAAGTGAATCTGGCTTTTCCATTGACTTTGCTGATCAGAAGGCCACGAAAGGGGATGACGTGACCCCCGGGATAACAGATTAACAGAGTTGGAAGGGACCTTGCAGGTCATCTAGTCTACCCCCCTGCCCAAGCAGGAGACCCTACATCTGCCTCTACCTAGGATCGAACTCACAACCTCCTGATTGTGAGGCAAGAGCTCCACCTCTAGGCCACAGGAGCGACTGTCATAAAAATGAGCCAGTTGCCAAGCCTCAGAATTTTGATCACATGACCCTGGGGATGCTGCAATGATCGTTAAATGTGAAAAAATGGTCATATGTCACTTTTTCAGTCCGGTCCCTAAATGAACCAAGATTTAAGATTTAATCAGGGCCCAGTTAAGAGTCCAGGTCAGTGTTCCTTAACCTTGGCAACTTTACCATGGGCGGACTTCAACTCCCAGAATTCCCTAGTCAGCATCCAGCCATCTTTGTAGTTTTATGGTTATCGTTAGGGTTGTTAAAAAAGGAGAGAAAGGGGAGTATTTAAAGAAATAGTTGGAGCCTCTATCATACAGAAATTCCTACCATGCCGACTTATTTTAACTGTACCCTGAACTGATCGATTCTCTACCCTATCACTATCTTATTAAAATAAGAATCTATGGGCAAAAATTCCCCCCATTCCTAAATTGTTCCATAATTTTATTATAAGGAACATTGCACAGTAGTTCTCTGGAGAGGGAAGTTACTGTCTGGATCTTGAGAACAATTATAGTGCCTGGAAAAGAGATTATTGCAGGGCGAAGAAAATGGAGTGGTTTTTTTTTTTTATGGCAAAACCCAAAGTGTGAAAATAAACAAAATAGTTATTCATGCATTCCGTTCATTCATATAATAAAGAGTGCCACTGGAAACCCTGAAAAATTCTTCAATATCTCCCTGTCTTCACACCTTCAGTAAATTTATCTCACGAGATATCCTGCTGTTCTTTTTATTTTCCATCACTGAGTAAATGTTTCTCCTGCGAGCAAGGTCAGAAGAAAACGTATGAATGTCAAAATCCTGTTGAACACAAGGAATGTGAGCTAAGTGGCGTAAAACAGTATTTTGTTTTGTTTTGTTTCATGATGGTGGGGTGGACTTTCTTCTCCCTGGCATGTATTCTGTTCATTTCTCAACCCAAAGCACCAATATTATTGGGGGAGAGGAGAAGGAGGAGGAGGAGGAGGAGGAGGAGGAGGAGGAGGAGGAGGAGGAGGAGGACGACGACGACGACTGTGGGGTCCTTGGTGCTGACCAGTGGTGGGTTGCTGCCGATTCGGACCGGTTCTTTAGAACCGTTAGCGGAAATTTGCGGCGGCGATCCACGCTCCCGAACCGGTCCTCCGGTCGCCGCGGCTTGCAAAAAAACCTCTGCGCATGCGCTAAGGCTTCTGCGCATGCGCAGAGGGTCATTTCCGTGAAGTGACGTAGGCGCATGTTGTGATGCGAACCGGTAGGGAAGGTAAGTGGAACCCACTCCTGGTGCTGACCCTGGTTGTTTTTTTCACAGATGTTTCATTACCCAACTAGGTAACATCATCAGTGCTGGACTGATTAGAAACACAAACTTACTACAGGTAGTCCTTGACGTACGACCACATTCACATCTTGTGAATGGGACACCGTTTCAAAGCGTAATGTTCTTCATTAATTGGACACGTCATGTTTCTTGCACCCATCAATTGAGTCTGGTTCATCGGGGCTTAGGATTTAGTAGATTTAGTGTGGATTTAACAGGGCTTAGAGTCTGAGAAACCACTGTAGATTTACTGATGTTGTAAATAGTTCACACAATTAGCTACGGATATAAATGGATCAGCTTCAAATGCAAACAACAGCCAGAGTTAAACAAATGAATTATCTGGAATACGGGACGTATTTTTCAGCACAAGGAGGGAAACAACCTTTTGCCGGAGATCCATTTTGTTTAATGCATTTTCAATGTTCACGGGTGGAATCCATGATGAATGATGCTGTTTTCATTGTCACAGCTTTTCATTAAGAATAGTTTTGTATATATTATTTGTACGTCTGACAAGCTGAGTGTAAGAGGGAAGGTTCATAACATTAGCCTCCCCAAATATTCCTGTTGGAGTTGGGTAAGGATTAGGAACTAATCCAAACACACACAAAACCAGAAGATTAATCAAAATGAAATTTGTTATGGTTACTAAGGATTATAAGAAAGAACAGATGTAGTTTGTGTGTACAGACAATCTCCTATTCCTATTCTAAGTGAATACAAATGTGAAAATCTATTTACGAGCTTAATAAATCATGCATATCAAACCATTGTTGAAAAGTTCCCTAAACTTTCTTAACTTTTCAAAGCAGACAGCTTTTGTTTTTTCCCTTCTCACCTGGTTGGTGATCTAACTGCAGGCTCCGAATGTTAATTTGTTCCTTATTTAATCTAGTCTAATCAAGGAAAGAACCAATCTAGAACTAAGGACAAATTTCCTGACAGTTAGAACAATTAATCAGTGGAACGATTTGCCTCCAGAAATTGTGGGTGCTCCAACACTGGAGGTTTTTAAGAAGAGATTGAACAAACATTAGCCTGAAATGTATAGAGTTTCCTGCTGGAACAAGGGGTTGGACTAGAAGACCTCCAAGGTCCCTTCTATCCCTGTTATTATGTTATTAGTCCTGGTTTAACTTCCAAAGGAGAAACACTTTGTGATACCCAAAAAGGTAGCAAAAAACCAGGAGTCTGGTAACATCTAATAACAAACATTTTTAAAATGTTTGTCTGCCAATCTCCTTCCAGGTACAATCCAAGGTGCTGATTATCACATTCAAAACCCTACATGGTTTGAAACCAGGCTATTTGAAGGACTATCTCTCCCCTTATTATAGCCTCCTGGCCCACTAGGGCAAGAAGGCAGGCAGAGGTGATATTCTGCCAGTTCGGACTGGTTTGGGTGAACCGGTAGCGCTGACTGCCCACCCACCCGCCCGGATGTAATGCCGTCCTATTTAGCCACGTTTTCGTGGCTGTGCACATGTGTGGATGTGGTTACATTTGTGAACCGGTAGGGAAGGTAAGTGAATACCACCCCTGAAGGCAGGGTATATTACGAGTCCCATCAATTAGGAATGGTCATCTGATGAGATAATGAAAAAGGACCTTCTCGGTGGTGGCCCCTTCTTTATGGAACTTCATTCCCTCCAAGTTATGGTTGGCCCCCACCCTGCTGTTTTTTTCCAAAAGGTTGTGGCCTGAGGACCACAAATGGAGATGGAGCCAATCAAGAGGCTGATTTGATTGTGTTGTTACTGTCGTGGTTTTTTTAAAAAAAAAACCGAGGAAGATATCTGCAAGCCCAACCTTCAGTACTTGGACAGGTAAAAAAGGTAAAGGAATCCCTGTGGATTTTACTCCGCTAGTTGTTGCCGATTTTGGGGGACAGTGCTCATCTCTGTTTCAAGGCAATTGAGCCAGGACTGTCTGAAGACATTTCCATGGTCATGTGCAGGGGTGGGTTCCAGATTCAGGTACTGCTGGTTTGCTCAGGGATGTGCCACATGTGCGCTTTGCGCGTGCACGCATGCACAGTACTTAAAAAACCAAGATGGCGGCAACTATGGCACCGCCGAGAGAACCAGCTCGGGAGTGTGGCAGGCCTGGGTCGCTGCCGGTTCCAGCGACCCAGGCCACCACATTACTAACGGTTCTATAGAGCCGGTCTGAACCGGTAGGAACCCACTTCTGGTCATGTGGCCAGCATGATGTCATGGATCATCAGTGCACAGTGCATCCGGGATAAGCAGTAATTGACACCAGACAAATGAGTGAAAAGCAATAGCCTAATCAAGGATACACCTACTCAGACAAGCAAACATAAACAACAGCCTAATCAAGGAACAGCCAAGAAGACTCCCACCAATACTGACAGAGCAACTGTATATAAACAGACAACAAACCCCATTCCCTTCTAGCACGGATGATGTTACCTAGTTTGGTAATGAAATGTCTGCAAGAAAACAACCAAGCTCAGAGAGCACCAAGGACCCCACAAATCTTTCTGCTCTTAAGAAGACCTGATGTTTATTTCCTTCAAAAAGTCAAATAATCTACCAAACAGAGCAGAATGGTCAGGTCCAGTTTGGCAACAGTGAAAATACGCAGGAAACTTTCCGATCAAACAACCATGAGCAAGGTCAAGCGAAATTTGCCATGGGGAGCCCATTAAACTGGAATGTTAAGTCTGCTGCTTTAATGGCCATCTTCAGTTCTGGCAGCTAGTCTCTTGCAATTTGCTGTCAGTCTCATTAAATGTAAAAGGAGTGAACTCACAAAGACAAGCGTGACCCCCCCTCTCTCTCTCTCCCTCTCTCTCTCTCCCTCTCTTACAATCACACACACATGCAGACCCGGTAACAAAACTGGGATGGGCAGTCAGAGCAATTAGCAACTAGCAATTCTTCTGTTGCTCGCAGCCACCTGAGCACAGCAAATTAAAAACCACTCTGGAGGGATTCTTGCTAAACCGAACGCTGAAAGACTGTCACATTTGACAAGGACCCCAGGTTGTGGCAAAGGCAGCCTTGAGTTTCACCACAGCTGCAACTTTATGAATGGCTCAGGGCTGGCATGGGACTCCTGTGTGAAAGATTTTTTTTTTTCTAAAGGATAGTCAGAGGTTGAGTCTGACTTCTATATTATCAGAAATCTGATTTTGGTTTGGAGCAGAATGGAGAGTAGAAAAGCAGACTTGATAAAGGTCTGAGAGGGTTAACAGAGTAACAGAGTTGGAAGGGACCTTGGAGGTCTTCTAGCCCAACCCCCTGCTCAATACCTATACCAGTGATGGTGAACCTTTTTTTCCTCGGGTGCTGAAAGCGTGTGTGTACACGCGATAGCACACGTGTGCGTGCCCATACCCATAATTCAATGCCCCCCACGCGCCCCACCCCCTGTGCATGTGCGCATGACCCCCCCTGCGTTGCATGCCCCCCTGTGCATGCATATGCAACCGCACAACCCCCCCATGCGCCCCCATGCATGCGCGCACGCCCCCCCCCTGCGCCCCGTTTTGGGCCTAGCAGGCCTCCCTGAAGCCTCTGAAGGCCAGAAATGGCCCATTTCCAGACTCCCGGTAGGCCCGGTTTTTCCCTCCCCAGGCTCCAGAGGCTTTCCTGGACTTCCGGTGGGCCCAGTAGGCTCGTTTTTCGCCCTCTCCAGGCTCCAGAGGCATTCTTGGAGTCTGGGGAGGGTGAAAACGGCTTTCCCCCCCCAGAGGCCCTCCGGAGGCCGGAAACGGCCCATTTTCCGACTTCCGGTGGGCCTGGTAGGCTCGTTTTTCGCCCTCTCCAGGCTCCAGAGGCTTTCTTGGAGTCTGGGGAGGGCGAAAATGGCTTTCCCCCCCCAGAGGCCCTCCGGAGGCCAAAAACACTCTCCCAGAGCCTCTGCGCGAGCCCTGTACTTATCTGGCATCCAAAAGGGCCGCGTGGAGACTCCTGGGAGGGGAGGGGTGGCATGGGCCGGGCCAGCTGAAAATCAGCTGACTGGTGCATGCATGTGCGCTGGAGCTGAGCTAGGGCAACAGCTCACGTGCCCGTAGATATGGCTCCGTGTGCCACCTGTGGCACCCGTGCCATAGGTTCCCCATCACGGACCTATACCGTTCCAGACAAGTGGCTGTCCAGTCTCTTCTTAAAAACCTCCAGTGATGGGGCACCCACAACTTCTGAAAACAAACCGTTCCACTGATTAATTGTTCTCACCATTAGGAAGTTTAGAAATCAGTACAATCGAGCGGGTTCAGAAGTACTTCACGAGAAAAGTCTTGCACTCTTCTGTACACAATAGAATTTCCTATGCTACCAGGCTCGAAATTCTCAGTTTGGATAACTTAGAACTGCATCACTTGCGGTCAGACCTAGGCATTGCATACAAAATTATACGTAGTAATGCTTTACCTGTAAATGACTTTTTCTGTATTAATTGCAATAATACGCGCGCGAACAACCGCTTTAAACTCAATGTAAATCGTTCTAAACTTGACTGTAAAAAATATGATTTCTGTAATAGAGTTGTCAAAGTCTGGAATGCTCTACCTGATCCAATGGTCTTAGCTACAAATTTTCACAGTTTCAGTCACAAATTGACTTCCATGGACCTTACTTCATACTTAAGTGGTCAGTAGAGGGGGCGTGCATAAGTGCACTAACGTGCCTATCGTCCCTGTCATTGTATTTTTTTTCTTTTATTCTTGTTCTCGTTTTCGTTTGACAAATTCTAATAAATAAATAAATAAAATAAATAAGTTTCTCCTTAGTTCCAGGTTGCTTCTCTCCTTGATTAGTTTCCATCCATTGTTCCTTGTCTTGCCTTCTGGTGCTTTGGAAAATAGGTTGACCCCTTCATCTTTGTGACAGGCCCTCAAATATTGGAAGACTGCTATCACGTCTCCCTTAGTCCTTCTTTTCTGTAGACTAGCCATACCCAGTTCCTGCAACCGTTCTTTGGATGTTTTAGCCTCCAGCTAAAACTGTAAAGTTCTTAATTATCCATGCGGCATTCTAAGCTACTGATCCAAAACACCGAGTTCAAAGAAAT
Organism: Thermophis baileyi; assembly: GCA_003457575.1. Classification (NCBI taxonomy): domain Eukaryota; kingdom Metazoa; phylum Chordata; class Lepidosauria; order Squamata; family Dipsadidae; genus Thermophis; species Thermophis baileyi. The sequence continues at coordinate 464,417 of QLTV01001800.1, read as the reverse complement.
ATCTACTGAACTACTTCTTGCTAGTTAGATGTGCAGCGATAAACAGGGAAAAGCAATGATTCCCTTCACCTTTGGCCAAACCAGAGTAGTAAAAACTTGTGATGCGTTTCCCCCACCCATCTGATCTGTTCTTGTTCGACTTGAGGGAAGAAAAGTTTATTTTAAAAAATTGTTCCGGTGAAGTTCTTACGGGATGTGCACTCTTAACTGGTGCTCCTCGTGTTATGACCATAATGAAACCTGCCTATTACAGTTGTAAGTCGTAACAGACGTAAAATGGGTCGGTCATGTAATCGATACAATTTTAGAATGTTCATTGCATGGTCGTTAAATGTAAGTGTGAACACTGCAGTCGGTAAGGAAATGTGGTGGTCATAAGTGCAAACCCATTGTTTGTTTGTTTGTTTGTTTGTTTGTTTTGCAAAAAACTGGAAATAAGTGCTGGTTTTCAGCAAAACAGTCATAAAATGGAGTCAGGTGACGGCAGGGCTCCGCAAATGGCTGTAAATGCCACCGTGTTGTTGAGCATCCAAAATGTGGTCACATGATCTGTGTGTGTGTGTGTGTGTGTGTGTGTGTGAGAGAGAGAGAGAGAGAGAGAGAGAGAGAGAGAGAGAGAGAGAGAGAGATATGGGAGAGAGAGAGAGATGAGAGGGGGAGAGAAAGATGAGAGTTGAGAGAGAGAGAGATGGCGGGGAGAGAGATGAGAGAGAGAGAGAGATGGGGAGAGATGAGAGAGAGAACAATGGAATTCAGCTAGGTTTTTCTTCTTCATGC
>QLTV01001800.1:440322-451744 GCA_003457575.1 Thermophis baileyi | reverse complement strand
TGTTCTATTCTATTCTATTCTATTCTATTCTATTCTATTATATTCTATTCTATCTTATTCTATTCTATTCTATTCTATTCTATTCTATTCCTTCATGAGTAAGATAAGCTTGTGCAGATCAATAAAAACTCAACTCAACTAACTCAAACATGGACCAGAAGAAGTTTGACCAATGGTGGAAGTATCTATCAGTTCCCCTTTTGCTGGAGGGCTGATTTTCTCTCCATCGTGGCCTATCTCAATTAGGTTGAAGATGGCTGAAAAGGAGAAGGAAATAGTGGAATTTATAACCCAGATGAAGGGAGTTTTTTTCTCTTTGTTCCTCAATCCACAAGACCATTTCCAACTGAAAATTTCCTAAGCATAGATGTGAATTTGAAATGAGCAGCAGGGACATTGACACTGGTAGTTCTCAATTTACAACAGTCCATTTAGTGACCTGTCGAAGTTACAACGACCCTGAAAAAAGTAACTTATGACCATTTTTTACACTTACGACCATTGTAGCATCCCCATGGTCATGTGATCAGATGCTCGGCAACTGGTTCATATTTATGACCGTTCCTGTGCCCCAAGGTCATGTGATCCACTTCTGCGACCTCCTGACAAGCAAAGTCAATGGGGAAGCCAGATTCACTTAACAACCAGGTTACTAACTTCACAACTGAAGTGATTCACTTAACGACTATGAGAAGAAACTTTGTAAAGTGGGACAAAACTCACTTAACAACTTTCTCACTTAGCAACATAAATGTTGGGCTCCATTGTGGTCGTAATTCGAGGACTACCTGTATTTTACCTTTTTCATGCTCTAATACTGCTTTTGAGCATGAAGTCATTAGTCACGAGAATTATAGAACCTTAGGGTTGGAAGGGACCTTGGAGGTCTTCTAGTCCAACCTAAGTCTCTGCCTAAGGCAGGAGTCCTCATATCATCCCAGACAAATGGATGATTAAACTTTTCACTTCTGAAGCTTGAATCATGGGGTGCTTTGAGAAAGGCTCAGCCTTCAAATGTCGCTATCACAGATTATTAGTGGTGTATCTGTTCTGGAAAATGAAAGCAGAGAAACGGTTACTATCTCCAGGATCAATTACAGGTTGTTGTTGTTGTTGTTGTTGTTTTTTTAAAGAAGAAGTTAGGTGTGCATATTGGTTCCAGGTCAGTGATTGAAATCAAATCATGATTTTTGTTCTGCTTTGCTCACATGAATCCATTTGGAAAATCGTGTCTGTTTGACTCGATTTTCCAAACCAGTTAAGAGAAAAGAGGAGAAGGAGGAGGAGGAGGAGGAGGAGGAGGAGGAGGAGGAGGAGGAGGAGGAGGAGGAGGAGGAGGAGGAGGAGGAGGAGGAGGAGGAGGAGGAGGAGGAGGAGAAGGAAGAGTAATCAGATACGATTTGGCGGTTTGATCTGGATCAGCAATTCAATTTGGAAAGATAATTCACTTCAAAGGTTCCATCCGATCGTGTCTGCATTGAAACTTTGCTGACCCCTAAGAGATAGTTGAAGGGAAGAAGAGACAGTATTGATGGAAACAAATGTATTACACGGTTACCTGTTTCTGTTATCCCAGAAGGGTAGAAATTTATCAAACACTAGAGGGAAAAATTATACTTTTTTTTAAACTCCCTGAGGCTAGTTCATCACCCCTTTTGTGATACGCCATATTTCAATGGCTGCTTTTAATAGCTATTGTTCCATTATCATTACCCCACCCCATAAATTCACTCTCAGCAACACTGCATCATTTTTAAAGATGTCATTTAAAGGGAATTGTGGGAGAAATAGCAATAGCAGTAGAACAATTCACTATATTCACTACGTTTAACACTTAGCGTAGAAAAACCAAATGTACAGGTACAAATTAGGAGAAATTTGGCTCAACAGCAGTAACTCTGAGAGGGATCTTGGAGTACTAGTGGACAATCACTTAAATATGAGGCAGCAACTGCCAAAAAAGCCAACACAATCCTAGGCTGCACTAATAGAGGGATAGAAGCAAGATCACGTGAAGTGATCAGTGGAACAACTTGCCTCCGGAAGTTGTGAATGCTCCAACACTGAAAGTTTTTAAGAAGATGTTGGATAACCATTTGTCTGAAGTGGTGTAGGGTTCCCTGCCTAAACAAGGGGTTGGACTAGAAGACCTCCAAGGTCCCTTCCAACTCTGTTATTCTATTCTATTTAAGGGTTAATACCACTTTATAAGGCCTTGGTAAGACCATACTTGGAATAGAGTCCCTTGGGAGTTGGGCGGCATACAAATTTAATAAATAATAATAATACTGCATCCAGTTTTGGCCACCACAATATAAAAAAGATGCTGAAACTCTGGAAAGAGTGCAGAGAAGAGCAACAAAGATGATTAGGGGACTGGAGGCTAAAACATATGAAGAACGGCTGCAGGAATTGGGGGTGAGTAGTCTAGAGAAAAGAAGGACTAGGGGTGACATGATAGCAATATTCCAATATTTGAGGGGCTGCCAGACAGAAGAGAGGGTCAACCTATTCTCCAAAGCACCAGAAGGCAAGATGAGAAACAATGGATGGAAACTAATCAAGGAGAAAAGCAACCTGGAACTAAGGAGAAACTTCCTAACAGTGAGAACAATTAGTGGAGCAGTTTGCCTGTAGAAGTCGTGGGAGTCCATCGCTGGAGGCTTTTAAGAAGAGATTGGACATCCACTTGTTTGAAATGATATAGGGCAGTGATGGCTAACCTTTTTGTCATCGCATGCCGAAAGCATGCACGTGAGCCCACACCTATAATGCAATGCGTGTGTGAAACCTCCCCAGTGTGCCCCACCCCCTGTGCATGTGTGTGCACCCCCATGCTCCCCCGCCCCTGTGCATGCATGCGCGACCCCCCTGTGCTCCCTCATGCATGCACGCATGCCCCCCGCACATGCGTGCGCATCCCCACATGCACCCCACCCCCCATGCATGCGCGGCAGAGACCCGAAAATCAACTGGCCGGTGGGAGGCCCGCACGCATGCGCGGTGGAGCTGAGTTGGGGCTACGGCTCGCATGCCATCAGAGAGGGCGCTGCGTGCCACCTCTGGCACGCGTGGCATAGGTTCGCCATCACGGATATAGGGTCTCCTGCTTGAACAGGTGTTTGGACTAGAAGACCCCCAAGGTCCCTTCCAACTCTATTATTCTGTATTTTATATTCTGGAATATGATGAGTTTGTGGTGGATGGAAATTGAATACATGAATGCGTGAATGAATGAATGACCAAATGAATGAATGACCAAATGAATGAATGAAAAAATGAATGAAATACATTCAGAATACGTTCAGAAGCCTCAATTGGTATTTATCTCAGGTTTGTTTTTTGTTTTTTGTTTTTGTTTTTTTTAAAAAGAAACACTGAAAGAGTCAAAACTCTTTCCTTTTGATCTCAATCTGTATTTATCACTTCATCTTTGGTGGTTGATTTATGACTTTGTATTCCTGAATGAGCCAATCCCAGCCCGAGGAAGCCAGAACATGGTGCCAGATAATTAAACCCAGATCAGATTTTAAATTTCCAGTGCAGTTTTCCAAGTGTAAGAACTTTAAAGGATGGAATTCAGGAGACACTGTGACAATTCAAATAATGGTTAAAGTCAGCCATGTATTTTTGGTTGGGGTAGCAGCGTAGGAAAATAACTAAACAAACCAAATAAACAAAATTAAAAAGAAGTGATCAATGCATTGTTGGTAGTATCTGTAGAAACCAGCAGCTGCCCCATTTAGGAGTTTCAAGGACTAACTTTGGCAGAGGTTTTCTTGCAAATCTTCTGCTTATTTACTTTTTTTTTTGGGGGGGGGTGTTCCTATAAAATGAATTTCAGCCAAAATGCAGCTTCATCGCCTTGAGGAATTGATTCCTCCAATCTGATATTTCGAACCTTTCCTCAAAAGGCACCAAAAAAACCTCCCCACAAAACCAATTAAATCTCCTACAGAGACGACTTGGTCCATCTCCAACCTCTAAGGAAGGCTTTGGCGATTTGTCCGACGTTGCATCAAAGCGCGCAGCCAAAATCACACCCTGCGATTTTGTGCCTGAAAAGGTTGCTGTTTTATTGTGCGGGGGACGGATTGTGAAACCGTAATGAGTTGGAAAATAATGGCAGCCATAATTGATGCAAAATTGGTTCTATTAAAATGATTGATGCTCATTTGGGCCAGCTCAAATTGTTTTTAAATGAGACGATGGGGGTTTATAGCCATTGTCTCACACATCTCATTTCAAAAGGCATCGCAGGATACCTTAAAGCAGAGAATTAGGCAGGGGTCCGAAATGGCAAGAGAGTTCTAGCAAGCCACTGGACGAATCTAGTCCAATTTCATCAGGATAATCCCATCACAATCTGGAGCTATCAGGGTTCCAACGAAAGAAAACTCCGAGGCTTGAGTTTCCTCAAAGTTCCATTTTATTAGAGATGTCATATTGGCACATCTGGGAAACCCCGAATCTGAAAGTTCCCAGGTTTTCCCCACCCAAAAGAAAGTTCAAGTCCCTGCCCCAGCACCCACAAGTCCATCACATGGCCCTCTTGTAAGGAATATCCTTCTGGGTTTGGTTCCAAGTGGGGGAAAAAGACACTGGAAGCATGGAGGCTGTTTGGAAAGATGGTTTTAATGGTGGACAGCAGGACCACATGGTTTGAGGTCCCTGGGGGAAAAGGGGATCACATGCTTCAAAGATGTTGAAGAAGAAGAGAAGGGCTGAGATGCTGAGAGTGCCTGCGTTTTATACCCTCTGTTGGGCCCCATCTTAAGAGTTTCCTGTTCCTGTGTAAGAAATGTATCCTGATTGGCTGTCAGACTCCCATGGGGCCATGCAGGGGCAACTCTGTAGGCTTTTGTCTGTGTCCCAGGCTAGTTTGAGTGCTGGCTGATGCAATCTTCCCAGGTGCCATGAGGCAGAGGGCTAATCCTATCTTTGTTATGTAGAATAGTTTCCAGGTGCCATGTGGTAAGATGGAAAGAAGGCTATTTCTATCTGTGTTATGTAGAATAGACTGCTCATTGACAAAGGTGGGGGGGATGAGTGAGTTTGCTCTGGTCTTAATGGTCCATTGATAAAGGTGGGGGCTATTAAGAGTTAGTCTATTTTCTGCCTAAAAAAACTGTTTCTCCATTTCTCAGCCAGGGAAATATAATATTCTGCCTTTTTAAATATTTCCTAAAATATTTCATTCCTCTAGGAGTGGGGTAGGTGCTAACTTCCTACAGCCCAATCAAAACCATCCCAACTGGAGATGTTTCCTAACCACTCCCCTCCAGGTACAGGGCAAGACGGCCTTGACTCTCCGAGAAAAGAATGTTATTATGATTACTACATATCACCCATGCTCCATACAATCCCCACTCCCAGTTTCCCACAGTAGCAATTGTGGCAGGCCTGAAGGCCCAATGCAAAAGATGGCTTCCAGGTCTGACAGGGGCATTATTCTGCGACAAGTGATCAGATCGTGGCCTTTTTTGAAATTCCTAGCCAAAAAAACATAAAGATGAGCTTTGACTCTGATTCATCAAAAGAAGTTGAGTTTAAGTAAACAGAATCAATAACAGAGTTGGAAGGGACCTTGGAGGTGCTCTAGTCCAGCCCCCTGTTCAAGCAGGAAACTCTGTACCATTTCAGACTAATGCTTGTCCAACCTTTTCTTAAAATTTAATTTAATTAATTTAATTATTTGTATTTCTATACCGCCCAACTCCCGAAGGACTCTGGGCGGCTTACAACAGGGTATCGAAAATACATTTAAAAACATCATAAAATATAAGGAACCCAGTTAACAGTCACATACATACATGTGTGACACATACATATGTGATACATACAGTTAACAGTCACATACATACAAATCCTCCAGTGTTGGAGCACCCACAACTTCTGGAGGCAAGTCATTCCACTGATGAATTGTTCTCACTGTCAGGACATTTCTCCTTAATTCCAGATTGCTTCTCTCCTTGGTTAGTTTCCATCCACTACTTCTTGTCCTGCCTTCAGGTGCTTTGGAGAATAGGTTGACTCCCTCTTCTTTGGGGCAGCCCCTCAAATATTGGAAGACTGCTATCATGTCACCCCTCGTCCTTCTTTTCATTAAACTAGACATAACCAAGGATATATATTCTGACAGGCAACAGCTGTTCCAATAGTTACCTCTCTTTTTATTATTTGCTTTCCTTTTTACTGATGATTGCTTTATGGCTGTACATTATTATTTAAGGCTCCCGATTCTCTTTTAGCTGTTCACTTGCTTAATTGCTTAGTTTTATTTAAGAGCCATTCACAGGTATCTTAGCATTGCTGATCAGAGGAAGAGAAAAGGAACGTCACTGAACAAACCATCAAAAATTGATGAAGTCATTAATCATGAACCTTTGATTTAGTTTGCTAAGGGTTTTATATGCTGGTTTATTGCTTTTTTTATTTATTTATTTTTATACTTTTTAACTTTGTGTGTGTTTTTTATGGTGAGACCTGTCTATCAGGGCAACCTGGTCTACCCAAATATGGGACGGAGCATACTGCTTCCGCTTTCGCCTTTCAGCTCCAATCCAGGAGCCTTTGCAGGCAGTCGCTTTCGCGACAAACTATTTTTGTGTTGAATTTGTATTTTACCGACAAAGAAATAAAGGGAGACTAGTATAGATCTATTTCAAGCTATTTAGCTCTCATCAGCTAGCCATACCCTTTCTGGGATTCGAACCTGGGCTACTTGCATATTAGGTAGATGTATTAACCTCTAAGCCATGGGCTCTCCTCGCTTTGTCAGCTATACCGACAAACTATAGCTCTTTAGCTTTGTATGTGCCAGCAGTGTGGTGGCTCATGAGGTTAGAACACTGGGCTGACAATTGGTAGTCTTGTGTTCGGGACCCATTGCTACCATGAGATGGGGCGACCTCCCGTTACATGCTCCATCTTCCACCAACCCAGTGGTTCAAAAGCGGGAGACCATAAATGGGTACCACTTCAGTGGGCAACTTCACGGGGACATGGAAGGAGACCTCAACTGGGCAATGGTGATGTCACCAGCAAATCCTTTCACAATGGAAGCATTTCAGTGCTTCCAACATGGAAGTAGTAGTAGCTCTGTATATAATTTTATTTTGATAATATTTTTAATTTTGTGTGCTCCACACTCCTTATGCTTGTCTTTGATGCTAATAAAGGTTGATTGAAAAGAAGGTTATACACCTGGGCAGGAAAAATCAAAGGTACAAGTTCAGATTAGGCAAAATCTGGCTCAAAAACAGTAACTCTGAGAGGGACCTTGGAGTCTTAGTGGTCGATCACTTAAACATGAGCCGGCAGTGTGCGGCAGCAGCCAAAAAAAGCTAATACAATCAACAAGAGAAGCAACCTGGAATTGAGGAGAAACTTCCTGACAGTGAGGACAATTAACCAGTGGAACAGCTTTCCTTCAGACGTTGTGGGTGCTCCATCACTGGAGGTTTTTAAGAAGAGACTGGACAGCCACTTGTCTGAAATGGTATAGGGTCTCCTGATTGATCAGGGGGCTGGACTAGAAGACCTCCAAGGTCCCTTCCAACTCTGTTCTGATTCAGATTGATTAATTACCTCTTCCTTAGCTCTCACTCAACACACAAATAGCCAGGCTCACATTATCCTACTTTGGACATACTATGCAAAGTCCTAGCTAGTCTGGAGAAGGCTGCAGTTCTGTAAAAGAGAGAAGGAATGAGAAGAAGAGGACAACTACCAGCAAAGTCAAAGCACTTGGTTATACTGGCAATGGGTGCACTGTTGGAAAACCTGAGGGACCACGTTTGGATAGTTCATCCTGGAGAAGATTTATCAACGTGGTTGCTAAAGTCCACAACAACTTGATGTCAGCCAATTACTTAAGCAAAGCAACTGATCAGAAAACAGCAGATTAGATTAGATTAAGAGTTGGAAGGGACCTGTAGGTCATCTAGTCCAACCCCCCGCCCAAGCAGGAGACCCTACACCATTTCTGACAAATGGCAGTCCAATCTCTTCTTGAAAGCCTCCAGTGATGATGCTCCCACAACTGCCGAAGGCAACTTCTGTTCCATTGGTTGATTGTTCTCACTGTCAGAAAATTTCCCCTTGTTTCTAGGTTGAATCTCTCCTTGATCAGTTTCTATCAATTATTCCTTGTCTGGCCTTCAGGTGCTTTGGAAAATAGCTTGACCCCCTCCTTTCTGTGGCAGCCCCTCAAATATTGGAAGAATGCTATCATGTCTCCCCTGGTCCTTCTCTTCACTAGACTAGCCATGCCCAGTTCCTGCAACCGTTCATCGTATGTTTTAACTTCCAGTCCCCTAATCATCTTGGTTGCTCTTCTCTGCACTTTTTCTAGAGTCTCAACATCTTTTTTATAGTGTGGTGACCAAAACTGGATGCAGTACTCTAGGTGTGGTCTTGCTAAGGCTTTATAGAGTGGTATTAGTACCTCACTTGATTACAGATTAACAGAGTTGGAAGGGATCTTGTAGGTCATCTAGTCCAACGCCCCACCCACGCAGGAGACCCTACACCTGTTGTGGTCCGCCAGCAGCCTGGGGAGCTGGCAGCAGAGTGCCGCTGTACACTGCTGGATCATATTTAGCTGGTTGTCCACTAGGACTCTAAGATCCCTCTCACAGTCACCGCTATTAAGCCTGGTTTCACCCAGTCTATATGTGTCCTTTTGGGTTTTTCTTGCCTGAGTGTAAGACTTTCCTTTTCTCAAAAAAGTACACAAAGTAGAATCATACTGAGAGCTATTTTGGTCTCACAGTTAAGGCATCAGGCTAGAAACTGTAGAAGATATATTGTACCTAGAGCAGAATTGCTTTAATACAGGTAATTCTCGACTTATGACTAAAATTGGGCCCAATTTCTGTTGCTGAGGGAGACATTTGTTAAGTGAGCTTTGCTCCATTTTAGGACCTTTCTTACCACAGTTGTTAAGCGAATCACGGCAGTTGTTAAGTTAGCAACACGGTTGTTAACTGGCTCTGGCTTCCCCATTGACTTTGCTTCCCTCGCAAAGGGAAGCCAGTTGGCGAGCGTTTAAATTTCGATCACGTGACCACAGGGGGATGCTGCAACGGTGGTAAATGTGGAAAAACAGTTACGAGCCACTTTTTTCAGTGCCGTTGTAACTTTGAACGGTCACTAAACGAACGGTTGTAGATCAAGGGCCACCTGTGTAGCCTCTGGAAGCTCCTACACTCAGTTCAAACTGGATTAAAACTAGGTTCAGAGGAAGGAAAAATGATAAATATAGGGACCAAAAGACACATTTACAATTCCCAGACCTGCGTGAAAATCAGAACCGAATTATGCTATTTTGCTTTTGCTGAAGGTGGAGATGCAATTTGCAACTGGAAAAAAAAATGCATATCAAATATGTACCTTGTAATGCCAGATGGTACACAAAATGAATGATAACTGTGAATTAGAGTCTAGTGGTGAATTTTAATTGTAAACTAGAAGCTTTGTTGTGGATGTGGATTGTAGATAGGTTTGTTTATTGATAATATTTAGTGCCTTACGCTGCAGCCCTTTAACTAACTCCCCGAAGTCACTATTGTGAACAGGAACGTATTGGAATAATAATAATAAATCGTTATATTTGTTATAATGCAACTGAAAGGTCATGTTGGATATACAGCTGATCCAGGGGTGACATTCAATTTTTTCCCCTACCGGTTCTGTGGGCGTGGCTTGGTGGGGGGGTCATGTGACTGAGTGGGCGTGGCCAACTTGACGTCACTCATGGCAAGGTGGGGCGGCACCACCCCACCAAGCCACGCCCATCAAGCTACGCTCACAGAACCGACAGAAAAGTTCGGCCAAGTCTTCTAGCGTTCAACCTGGCTGCTTCTCGTCTCCTTCTCATGTTTGCTCTGTGTGGATGAGCCCGAGAAGGAGGCGAGAAGTAGCCACGTTGAATGCTGCCGGAGAGAGAAGCCGAACTTTTCTCCCTCCATTCACAGCGGAGCTGCTTCTCCCTTTATGGTCCCCCCCCTGGCCCCCCCATTCCATTCCATTCCATTCCATTCCATTCCTCTCTCTCTCTCTCTCTCTCTCTCTCTCCCTCTCCCTCCCTCTCCCTCCCTCCCTCTCCCTCCCCCTCCCTTCCCCTCCCCCTCCCGGGGAAGTACCTTAAAGGGACAGGCAGGCTGCCACAGCTCCCTTCCAAGCAGGCTCCCTTCCCTTCGCTGCGAAGGGAGGAAGAAAAGTTCGGCCAGGTCTTCTCCTCCTTCTCGGGCATACACACAAAGCGGAAGGGGTGAGTGGCGAGTGGGTGAGCAGGCAAGCGGGTGAGCAGGCGGGGGTGGGCGGGCCCAACCAGGGGTGGTTTTTACCGGTTTGGTGAACCACTTCAAATTGCCACTACCAGTACCCGCGATCCAGTCCGAACCTGTTGAATTTCACCCCTGAGCTGATCCTCGACTTACAACCACAAATGAGCCCAAAACTTCTGTTGCTAAGCGAGACAATTAAGTCAATTTTGCCCCGTTTTACCACCTTTCTTGCCACAGTTGTTAAGCAAATCACTGCAGTTGTTAAGTTAGTAACACAGTGGTGTTACACTGTGTGCCATGGTGGCGCAGTGGTTAGGATGCAGTGTTGCAGGATAACTCTGCCCACAACCTGGAATTCGATCCTGACCGGCTCAAGGTAACCTTAACCTGGAATTAAGGAGAAACATCCTAACAGTGAGAATAATTAACCAGTGAAACGGCTTGCCTTCAGAAGTTATGGGTGCTCCATCACTGGAGGCTTTCAAGAAGAGACTGGACAGCCACTTGTCTGAAATCTGGGGGTTTCTGGGGGTGCAGATCACTAACAATCTGAACTGGTCTCTCCACACATCATCCTTAGTGAAGCGTGCAAACCAGCATCTGCATTTCCTGAGTCGGATGAGGAGAGCACATCTTTCTCCTTCTGTCCTGGCCACTTTTGACAGAGACACAATTGAGAGCGTTTTAACAAACTGCATCCCTGTTTGGTTTGGTGGCAGCAACGCCTCAGATAGAAAGTCCCTACAGAGAGTGGTGAGGACAGCCAAGAAGAATGCTTCCCATTTTTCAGGATACTGTTTATAAGCGCTATGCACTTAGAGCTCGAAGCATTGTTAGAGACCCCACACACCCACTTCACGGTCTGTTTCTGTTGCTCCCCTCTGGGAGGAGGTTTCAAAGTATTTCTAGCAGGATTACCAGATTCTGTAACAGTTTTCTTCCCTATCCGTCTGGTAAACTCGCAAGATTCATTTCTCTCGCCATGTACATGCATACATGCGAATTGCACTGTGTTGTTTCTCTGTGTCATATAATATATGTGGATACATGCATAAGTTTGTATTTATTCATTCATTCATTCATTCTATCATGGTTATGTAGTGTACATTGGAGGTGGTGACACTTTGACA
>QLTV01001800.1:426199-436512 GCA_003457575.1 Thermophis baileyi | reverse complement strand
AGATTTTCTTTATCAACACATATTAAACAATGCCGGTCCTTGTACTTTTTTTTTTTTTGAGCATAATATTATCTGGCTGGATAAAACTCCCTAGATAAAATTATAATTATGTGAATCTTAACCCTGAACAATCAAACTGCAATAATATTTCAACACCAGTCTCAACCTGGTCACATTAGGTGGCAGTTAGAGAGTATCAGTATCACATCAACATAGCTCATTAAGGGACTATTGGCACATACTCATAAATTAGCAGTGTTTAGACCAGATGGTCAAAGTAATCCAAAGCAATTGTTTTAAATCTTGCTAATCTGAAAGAGAATTATGCTGCTACCTTTTTTCCTTTGTCTCATTGAAGTTAATATGGTTCTGGTCAGCTTTTCTTTTCTTTTCTTTTCCATCTATCCATCCTCTTTTCTTTTTTCTTCTCTTCTCTTCTCTTCTCTTCTCTTCTCTTCTCTTCTCTTCTCTTCTCTTCTCTTCTCTTCTCTCTTCCCTTCCCTTCCCACTCCTACTCCCACTCCCACTCCCACTCCCACTCCCACTCCCACTCTACTCTACTCTACTCTACACATCAAGCAATACATCAAACAATATCTGTAATCAAATCAAGAGGAAATAGTGGGCTAGAAACTACCCAAAGTGTCCTTTTTGTATAGCACTTGGGGAATTGTGTTTCAATACCTTTTCACCTTTTTTTGACTATTTTAGAGGTGACAGAAATGGCTAGAATAAAAAGATGTCACTAGGTGAACAAACACTTATTGTCCAGCTGTCATAGAATCACTGAATCTAAGATTGGTAGAAATCCTGTAGATTGCTCAGCCCACCCTCCTGCCTCTGGCTTGTATTAAATGATGGAATGATTGCAGATAGCTTTCAGTAAGGAAATGAAGGTGGAAAAAAAATGCTACGCTAAACATTTCTTCTTGGTTTTTTTTAAAATAGTTTTTATTAAACATTTTCAACATTAAAAAGAAAGCACAAATTTTCACTCATTACAGCATTTCCGTAATGCCATTCTTATTCAGTTGGATGGAAAAATCAATGACTTTTTTTTAAAAAAAACCCTTTCTATTGTGGAATTTTTGGCCCTAACAGATTTATTTGGTGGCTAAGGTCATGGGCTCAGGAGCATTGTGTTTATTTTTTTAATTAATTCTTTTTATTCAAGAGGGTTTTGTAATTCTGGACAAATGGTTGTCCAATCTCTTCTTAAAAACTTCCAGTGTAGGAGCATTCACAACTTCTAGAGGCAAGTTGTTCCACTGATTAATTGTTCTCACTATCAGGGAATTTCTCCTAATTTCCAGGTTGGTTCTCTCCTTGATTAGTTTCCGTCCATTGCTATGTTGGATGGAAAAAGTATAAAAATTTTATAAATTACACACACACACACAGAGACATACACAGACACAGACACACACAATGGCGTGATGCTTTCCTTAAATCAAAACATATTTTCTTGACCTTGTAAGGGTTCCAAATAGCATCAAAAATAAAATCAGAGTCCGAGGCAAAGCATTCCTCAAAGTTCCAATTTATTAACAGAGCCATGTTGGCACAGCTGTGAGAAACCCGAATCTGACGCTACCAGGGTTTCTCCACCCAGTTGAAAGATCAAGCCCTTTGTCCCCACACCCACAAGTTCATGATGTTAGCCAGTCTCCTTCTGTCGACGTGTCAGTTACTCCCCTCAGCTTCCGGGCAGGTGCTGGACAAAGGATGACCTTGAGAATCTAAAGGAATTTGTTATGGCTACATGTCTACATCCCTCATGCAACAGCCCCTCCCAAATTCCCACAGCAAGAATACATTCTCAAGCGTAAAGTGTGGCAGGCCAAAGTCTCTAATAAAATATGGCTTCGGCCTGACACTTGAGCTGAATATTCTGGGCAAATGAAGAGAAGTTTAAAAATAGCATTACAATAAGATGGGTTGGAATCTGACATTATAACATAATTGAAGTTTAGTTCATTGAAATACCAATCTCAAGGGAACTTTAATCAATAGGTTTTTTTAAAAAAAGACTATGCTATCCGTTCATTAATTTCGGCAGTCGTATTATTTTCTGTATCACTTATACAAATGGCTACATAAAAGAACCCCGAAGAATATGAATTTCCTGCAGATAAAAGTTGTGCAAAGCAGAAGTGAATTTTTTCTGACTTTTTTTTTTAAAAAAAATATCAATCGCCTTGATGCAAGACCCAGATTAAGGTTCCACAAGGTCAAAACAAAACTTATAGAAGGAATGGTACATTCTTGCTAAGTGATTGGAAAACAAACAAACGGCACGTGAGAACAAACAAGTTGCAGCTATTCCTTCCCTCTGCAAAATATCGCTTAAAAATTCAGAAGTAATCTAGTCCTAGGAGAAATACAAAAACCTAAGGCTTCCTCTCATAAAGTAAGGATTTGGGTAAATTTAGCTTTGAGAAGAGAACAAAAGAGCCAGTTTTGCCTAGTGGTTAAGGCACCAGGCTAGAAACTAGGAGACTGTGAGTTCTAGTCCAGCCTTAGGCATGAAAGCCAACTGGATGACATTGGGCCAATCACCAAAAGATTGTGAATTCTAGTCCCACCTTGGGCATGAAAGCCAACTGGATGACTTTGGGCCAATCACCAGAAGTCTGTGAGTTCTAGTCCCACCTTGGGCATGAAAGCCAACTGGATGACTTTGGGCCAATCACCAGGAGACTGTGAGTTCTAGTGCCACCTTGGGCAGGAAACCCGGCTGGGTGTCTTTTGGCCAACCACCAGGAGATGATGAGTCCAACTCCCACTCAGGGCAGGAAAGACATGGGGCCAATCACAAGGAAACAGTGAGTTCTAGTCCTGCCTCAGCCACAAAACCAGGGTTGTTATGGGGAAAATAGGAGAAGGAAGTATTAGATATGTTCGTCATCTTGAGTTGTTTATAAAAATAATAAATGTAGGATGAGGAAGGAAGGAAGGAAGGAAGGAAGGAAGGAAGGAAGGAAGGAAGGAAGGAAGGAAGGAAGGAAGGAAGGAAGGAAGGAAGGAATATAACAGCATTTTTCAAATAACAAAAATCAGATTTTCACCTCCACTGTGAAATGCTGAGCATGGACTACTATAGATCGGGGTGTCCACCCTTAGCAACTTTAAAACCTGTGGACTTCAACTCCCAGAATTCCCCAGCCAGCATGGCTTGCTGAGGATTCTGGAAGTTGAAATCCACAAGCTGCCAAGGTTAGACATGTAAGTTTTTTGTTTTGTTTTTTAAAAAGTCAAGTTTCAGCTAAGCATTAGAAAACATTTCCTGATAGCCAAGGAATTTAGACCATAGAAGCAATTATCCACGATAACAGTAGAGAAATAAGATAGGAACACCTACTACCCCCATCAGGTACCCGGGATAGAAAAAGGCAAATAGGCCAAATCAAGCAAGGGCAAATTCTCTTTCTCTCATTTCATTATTCTTTATGATCATGGCAACAAAACTTTAGAGTTGTTAGTTGAGAAGTAAGGAAAATAAAAACAAAAATACGCACAACAAAAAATGAGCCATTTGTTCTTCATGCATAACTTATCCTCTGTTTCATTAGCATGCATTCATGAGCTAAAATCCTTAAGAGGGTTACTCACTAACTCAAGGCGTCTTGGGATGGTGAAGAGCAGAGAGCCCTTTTGAAATTTCTATCTGCCACACTATTGAGGTTCAAGAGAAGCTCATGACAGTGTTTCCCTGAAGGAGAAGCCTAGCTGCAGAGATGTTTTCAAGCATTTCCTGGCAGCTTTAAGGGGAATACAACAGATGCCATTCAATCAGTCCTGACTAACTGGATTTTTCTCCATTAGTTCAGCTGGTAATGGTTTCCCCTCCCCCCCCCAAAAAAACCTTGCATATAAAACAAAATGGTGTTCTGTGGTGCATCAAAACAGGCACTTACGAAAGAGGAGGAGGAGGAGGAGGAGGAGGAGGAGGAGGAGGAGGAGGAGGAGGAGGAGGAGGAGGAGGAGGAGAAGAAGAAGAAGAAGAAGAAGAAGAAGAAGAAGAAGAAGAAGAAGAAGAAGAAGAAGAAGAAGAAGAAGAAGAAGAAGAAGAAGAAGAAGAAGAAGAAGAAGAAGAAGAAGAAGAAGTACAAGAAGAAGTACAAGAAGAAGTACAAGAAGAAGTACAAGAAGAAGTACAAGAAGGGGAAGGGGAAGGGGAAGGGGAAGGAGAAGGAGAAGGAGAAGGAGAAGGAGAAGGAGAAGGAGAAGGAGAAATATTAGAAGAAAAAAGGGAGGAGAAGGAGGAGGCCCATTAAACATTTTTAAGGACTAGAGTTGCTTCAATCTAGCTAGACAGGGGGGGAAATTGGAAGAATTTCAATTTTGCTTCTTATGAGCACAGGTGCTCAGTAACTAACTTCCTCTCTTCCTTCTCTAAGGCCTGGGTAGATATTTCTATGCCAAATTATAAGAAGCAATAAATGGAAATCCAGAAAGAGTGTAATAGAGGTTGTAATACTTACAACCACTGATTTATTGACCAACAATCCATTTACTGACCGTTCAAAATTGCAATGGCGTTGAAAAAAGTGACTTATGACCGTTTTTCACACTTATGACCATTGCAGCATCTCCGTGGTCATGTGATCAAATTTCAAACCCTTGGCAACCGGCTCATATTTATGACTGTTGTGTCGTCCCAGGATCATGTGATCCCGTTTTGTGACCTTCTGGCAAGGAAAGTCAATGGAAAACCAAGATTCCCTTAACAATAGTGATACTAATATAACAACGGCAGGGATTCACTGAACCACTGTGGCAAGAAACGTCGCAAAATGGGGCCAAACTCGCTTAACAAATTTCTCACTTAGCAACATAAATTTTGGGCTCCATTGTGGTCGTAAGTCGAGGACTACCTATAAGTGTTTTCCATGCTGGCCTATGGGGTTTCAATCTTGGGATGGGCTGTGCATTATCCTGATGAATAGGGAAGGCCTTTAGAATTTAGAATAACAGAGTTGGAAGGGACCTTGGAGGTCTTCTAGTCCAACCCCCTGCTTAGGCAGGAAAGCCTATACCAGTGATGGTGAACCTTTTTCTTGTCGTGTGCCGAAAGCATGCGTGCGCGCGCAACAGTGCGTGTGCGTGCTGGCACCCATAATGCAATGTGCCCCCTGCGCATGCACGCACGACACACACACATGCCCCCCCTGCGCATGCGCACACGACCCCCCCAACGCAGCACGTGTGCGTGCCGGCACCCATAATGCAATGTGCCCCCTGCGCATGCGCACGCGCACACGACCCCAATGCTCCCCCCGGGTGCGACCACCCCCACGCTCCATTTTGGGCCTAGCACGCCTCCCTGCAGCCTCCTGGGACCAAACACGGGCCATGGGGGGGGCGCCACACTCCCCACGCCCCGTTTTGGGCCTAGCAGGCCTCCCTACGTATATTCTTGATGGCTTGTATAGCGTTTTAACTGCATTTTGATTAAAACTACTTGAAACACCTGCAGCCTCCTGGGACCAAAAACGCCCCCCCCGGGCTCCCCCCTGCCCTCCGTGCATGCACGCGCGACCCCCGCCCCCGCACATGCGTCTCCCATGCATGCGCTCGCCCCCCCATCCCAAAAATCAGTTGGATGGCAGGAGGCACGAGCACGTGCATGCGCGATAGAGCTGAGCTGGGCGGCGGCTCATGTGCCCGCAGAAATGGCTCTGCATGCCAGCTGTGGCATGTGTGCCATAGGTTCGCCATCATGGCCCTATACCATTTCAGACAAACTTCTGGAGCCAAGTTGATTAATTGTTCTAACTGTCAGGGAATTTCTTCTTAGTTCTAGGAAGTTGTTCAGCATCCCTGACCATAGTAAAGGGAGAGCTCTTCTGAAACTATTGGCAAAATTCTGCTTTGGTTGAATACACAGAAGGAAAAGATAGGTTTTATATAAAAGAAATATATTGTTGTTTTTTAATGTGGGGCCGTATGATATTGCTAAGTACTGGTAACCAGTACACAGCAGAAGTGGGTTCCTCCCGGTTCGCACTGGTTATATAGAACTGGTAGCAAACTGCTGGTGACGTCACAGATCTGGTTCTGTCGGTGCCGGTCCGTGGACGCCACCATCTTTTTTTAAATTATTATTTTGTTTTTTGGGGGGAAAAAATTGAATTTTTTACTATTTTTTCTTCTTCTGCGAATGCGCAGAAGCCGAGTCCCCGGCACTGCGCATGCGCCGCCATCTTGTTTTTGGCTTTTTTAAATTTTTTGTGCATTTTCACCACTGCTCATGTGCCCGCGTGGCATGGCCACGTGGCGTGCAATGCACGCGCAGCCACGTGGCCCGGGAGGAAGCGAACTGGCAGCGAGGTAAGTTAGAATCCACCCCTGGTACACAGGAATAGGATGCAATGTGCCAGAGATAATACAATAAAACCATCAACAACAACTATCACTACTACTACTACTACTACTGTTGTTGTTGTTATTATTATTATTATTATGGTTAGACTTAGAAAATTAATAAGATGAAGTATTTGAGTAAGATTTGATTGGAAGGAGTATACGTGGAATGTTAAATCGGTGTGCAAGGAAATAATTCAATACATTTGTACAAAAAAGGAATTGAGGAGCTTTGGGAAAAGATAAGACACCGTAAAAACTGAAGTGATTATTATTTTTTTTAAAGTACACTGCAGGAAAGAAAAATCCAAGAGGCTTTCAAAATAAGTCATCGTGATAGCCAGATAAAGACAGAGGATGAAAACCTCAGACTATGTGAATATGTGACAATTGAATGCAGACTTTCAGCATCAAGCAAGGAAGAGCAAGGAAAGATAACTCAAGCAAGCATGTGGAGAAAAAGAGAGAAAAAACAACAACAGCAAAAGAAAAATAAGAAATGGTTTTAAGAAGCCTGGGGAAATCACAATCCAGCATGAAAAGAAGCTCCATTTTATTCTCATCTAGGCATAAAATAACATACAAAGACTTTAGTTCTTCACTTCTTTGGCAAAACTCTTTTTTGTCTTTTTGAAAAGCTAAGTTCTTCCTCCCTCCCTCCCTCCCTCCCTCCCTATCCCTTTCTCCATTCTTCCTCTGTCATTTCCTTCCTTCCTTCCTTCCTTCCTTCCTTCCTTCCTTCCTTCCTTCCTTCCTTCCTTCCTTCCTTCCTTCCTTCCTTCCTTCCTCCGTCCCTCCCTCCCTCCCTCCCTCCCTTTCCCAAAAGAATTGGAGCATCCCTTGAATATCATTAGCATTGGCAAAATCCCCACTAGTCAATTGCAAAAGGCAGTTTTACTTGAAACAACTTACATCCTGTGATAATACTTTTAATACTCTCAAGAAAAAACATTGACCTATCCCAGTTTCTTGGGAAAGACTCGATAGGTAGACAAAAACACCAAATCCAATCTAAACATCTAAATTGACTATGCAATGAACCATAATAATAACATTTATATGTCACCCAACTACTGCTAATACTTTAAATTTATATGCGGCCCAACTTCCAGTAACCCTGCATAATCTACTCTAATAATTCCTTCCATAGATTAAAAAAGTATCACACCAAACAAATCTGGATAACGATAAATTCTGTTCTTCCAATTAAAAGTAATAAATGTTTGCATCTGTAATCTATGATGATAGCAATTCCCCCCCCCCAATGACATCAATGGAACGTTATATTTGATGTGGATGTCTTGAGTTGGGCTGGAAGAATTTGGAATATTCTAGTGACGGATGTAATGAGTCCTTATGAAAAATACCCTTGATCTTTAAAAAAAAAATTACATTTTTGGCACCTTGAAACTCTTCAGCTACTTCATCAAAGCGAGACTTCCCAAAATCAACATCAAACGATCGCTATAGGTAAAATATAGTAATTACCCAGCCTGAGAATCTTATTAAATCTCTCCGTAACATAATGAGTTTACTTAACCAGACCTGAAACTCCCAGCAGGATATCTTGTGCTGATGAGAGGCGGTGGTGATATGTATTTATTTTAAAGATTTGTTTACCCTCTTTTTCACAGCTCAAGACAGCTTACAAACTAACAAACTAATTAAATAAAAGAAACATCAATATTTAAACACTAAGGTAAAACAATCTGTACCATTCTGTTGAAGATACTGGGCAAGTTTGAACATAAAATAAGAGCTGGCCAAAGAACCCCATTTGAGAGAGAGTTTATTATTGCTGGGCATTAGATTTTTCAGATCTGGACAAAATATTAAGAAGTTTGCTTCTTTCAGCTGAGATTCCTATATTAAAAGCAGAATAGCAATCTTGTGTCATCACAAAGGGACGGTTTGGGTGATGGTGGTGTTTTTTTTTTAACAATTCTGGTTTAAATTGTACTAAATATATTTTGAAGAACGTCTCGTCATCTTTAGTTTTCTCCTAAGAATTTTCAGTAAACAACACCATGAAATTGGGATTGTGAGCTCCACTTTCAGGGGTGTGAGCTTGAAGAAAAAAGAAAAGAAAAAAAGAAAAGAAAAGAAAGGAGGAAAGGAAAGGAAAGGAAAGAAAAGGAAAGGAAAGGAAAGGAAAGGAAAGGAGGTGGAGGAGAAAGAGGAAGCGGAGGAGAAGAAGGAGAAGGAGAGGAGGAGGAGGAAGAGAAGAAGGAGGAGGAGAGTCCTATTTTTGATGAAATCCAGTTTGCAAAACAACAGGGGAAACATATTGTTTGAAATATAGAGTGAAATAGGGTACTTCAAGTGTTATTTGTTTATATACTGCCTTTATTATTTTTACAAATAATTCAAGGCAGTGAACATATCCAACCCATCTTCCTCCTCCTATTTTCCCCACCATAACAACTCTGTGAGGTAGATTGGGCTGAGAGAGAGAGTGACTGACCCAAGGTTCCCTACCTGACATTCATGGCTGAGGCAGGATTTGAACCAGGGGTGAAATTCAAAATTTTTCCCTGCCGGTTCTGTGGGCATGGCTTGGTGGGCATGGTGTGGCTTGGTGGGCTTGGCTTGGTGGGCGTGGCAGGGGAAGGATACTGCAAAATCCCCCTTCCCTCCCCACTCCTGGGGGAAGGATATTGCAAAATCCCCATTCTCTGCCCACTCTGGGGCCAGCCAGAGGTGGTATTTGCCGGTTCTCCGAACTACTCAAAATTTCCACTACCGGTTCTCCAGAACCTGTCAGAACCTGCTGGATTTCACCCCTGATTTGAACTCATGGACCCCTGGTTTCTAGTCCGGTGCCTACTTCTCTATATGTGAGCTACACACAGCTGCTTTGTAATTATTCATTAGTTAAGATTAGAGAGCAAGTGTGTTTGTGCTCCTCATGCATTTGGAACTGGCAGATAAATAACTTTGATAAGGCCTATTAACCTAACAGCCATTCTATTGATTAACAAGGAGAACAATTTTATCTGTCTGCCACAATTAACTGTTCCTTTAATGGCCCTATTGGCTAATTTAATTGTTTCTCACTCATATTAAAAAATACAACACATCCCTTCCTTCTGGTTCCATCCCATTTTCTCACTGGAAAAGAACAAATGTTGTTTTTGGATGTCCCAATCCCCATGTCCCTGCCACAGCTAACAAACTTGGAATTTCACTAAATCCTAAGACAATTTGGGTGAGAAATCACTGATTTTTCCGGGTGTAAGGCAATATGGGAGGAGAACTGAACCTGGGATTTCCTAAAATTAAATCAACTGGTTCCTTAGACTGTTAGGGTTTGGACTAGATGATCTAAATTCAGTATTTCTCAACCTTAGCAGTATACGATATCTACACTTCAACTGGTAGTCTGGAAGGTGCTTTTTCAAGAGGCAACTGGACTTTCTTTTTCCTTGAAAACATTTCGCATCTCATCCAAGAAGCTTCTTCACTTCTGGCTTCTGTTATTCTGAACTTCAGTTGACCAGATTCTTGTGTATACAGTAGATATTAGAAAAGTAGGTAGGTAGGTAGGTAGGTAGAAGATAGATAGATAGATAGATAGATAGATAGATAGATAGATAGATAGATAGATAGATAGATAGATAGTGTGAAGTTTCCGAAAGACGCTCTAATTAATAGATAGAAAGATTATAGATGGATAGAAAGATTATAGCTGGATGGATAGATAGATAGAAAGAAAGATAGAAAGATTATAGATCGATAGAAAGATTATAGCTGGATAGATGGATGGATGGATGGATGGATGGATGGACGGACGGACGGACAGACAGACAGACAGACAGACAGACAGAAAGATGGATAGATAGATGATATAGAGATAGATAGATAGAGAGATAGATAGATAGATAGATAGATAGATAGATAGATAGATAGATAGATAGATAGATAGATATTTGATTCTGTAGCAGAAG